>PVIU01017318.1:0-42337 GCA_004026605.1 Ondatra zibethicus
CATTAGTTCAGGCACACTGTAGTTATTTCTTAATAGCCAGGTGGCTGCTGCTGCACTGCAATCCTTTAGGGCTTTGATTGGACCAGTGATGCAAACACAGGCTTTCCCGCTGCCCTCAAGAGTCAGATATTGGCCTAGTGGCTTTTAGAGTTTTGCTTGCACTCATTACAACATGAGTAAAAATTAATCTCCCCAGTTTCTGCAATCCTATAAGGGAGTCAAGACTTGTCTTTGTAAATGGCATTTTATGATGTCACACTGGATACAGGGTTGGCTATAAATATGATTTGTGGAGACTATTAATGAGGTACTAGACCTAACTGACTTCTTCTGTTGACTTTATGGCAGCATAAGGAGCTCTGGGCTAGTGATGACAATTCTTTAGAAGTTTTCCAATTAGACATTCTTGACTGTGTGTCTTCTCCACCAAAGCACCACTTAATGACTCTTAAGATGTTAGCAACAATGAATTCTCTCTCCCTGTATCTGTGCCAGCATTTTTTGTCAGTTGTTTTCTTGATATTAACCATTCTGATTGGGGTTTGATGAAATTCCAAGTTAATTTAAATTTATGTTTTCTTGATTCCTAGATTAGGAGAAATCTAGGTTTTGAAAAATCTAGCTAGAACTGACCTGGAAGCCTCTTTCCTGAGTACTACAAGCTCCCATAGTTCTCTGAGTACCTAATAAGTATATCTATCTATCTATCTATCTATCTATCTATCTATCTATCTATCTAGATATATATGTATGTATATAGTGTGTGTGTTATCATAAGAATGAGAAAGAAGTGATCATGAATTTCGGAGGAAGTGAAGGGCAGAGAATGTGAAATAGAAATGATATAAGTACAGTACTCATGTATAACGTTCACAAAAGATTTTTAAAAGAAAACTACTGTGAATGTAATACCAAACATAATGGTTTAAATGACAACACAATTATAATGCAGTGTGAAGTTAGTCTGGACTGCCAATACTCACTGAGTTCAATTTCATTAAGTTGTGGTCTTGACTTTTCTGTTCCCCAAAAGTTGTTGGCATTGTCTTCTGAAGGACTCTTTCTGGTTCTCTTTTAAATGAGTGATCTTGATTTCTCTGCTCTCCAAACAACTTCAGTTAAGATGCAAAGGAAGAAGCACCAACGGAGGTTCAGTAAACTGAAGGTAGGTGCAGGCACAGAGATGTCGGGTCTGCCTAAGGAAGGTTGGCCCATGGGAACTGGGGTTCTGCTTTTATATAATTCTGATCTCTGTCATCTAAGTCAATCTCTCTGCTTTCTTTTCTGAGTTTAGTACATTTCTTTCCATATTTATTATTCACTTAGATCGCATTTGAACAAGAAGTTGTCTACCCCTTTCGGGGTCAGCTCTACAATCTTTGGTCAATTTCTCAGTAGCCTATCTCTTATCCGCATTCTACTGGAAACAACACCCATATAAGATGCATGTTCACAGACTATGGGGATTGAAGCATCTTTTGAGGGGGGCATTTGTCTGTCTGCCACTTGAGGTGTGAATACCATTACTCAGGAATAGAAAGTATTTTTTGCATGTAAGAAGGGAATCTTGCTGCAGCTGTTGAGAATGATCATCAAAAATGTAGAGTTACTGGTGACTTCCTGAACTTAATGAAGAAAACCCTCCTCCACAGAGAATAAAACAGCAAGCCAAGTGATGGGAGGATGGGGGGGGAGAAGACACACGCACACACAAACACACACACACACAGAGAAAAAGAAACAGAGACAGAGAGACAGAGACAGAGAGACAGCAATGATTTTCAGCAGTTAGACTTACTTTGGCCTACAGTTAGCTGTTCTGAATTTTAAGTACAGAAAGCCAAAAGCACACTTTGTTATTTAGATATTGGAATTGTGTTCTACACCATATAGACAAATAACATATTGATAGGTCTAGAAGTTGCAAATAGCAGACTTATTAAAGTGGTGTCAGATGTACTTGTGAGTGAGCTATCCTATGGTGTGAGTTCATTGATCTACTTTTTCAATCAATTCCCACTTCCTGATGTCTCTGGCACTGTACAATAATTACAAAAAGTTAGGAATCCATTTATAGATGATGATATGTCAAAGCCTTATCATCCAATAGCTTGTGAAAATCCAAACATCTGAATATGGCTTGCACAAAGAACCAATCCTTCCAAATCCGAATAACCATCGAGGCCACTTCATGTTACCACAATGTTACCAACTACTTGATATTGTTTTGTTTCTTTTTCCTACATATGATGGTTTAGCTTACAGTTTTCTATTATTTGTGGGAAGAAATGTGTTTGGATTCTGAGCAACTTATGGTGGAACTTTGTGAGGAAACATTGATTTTAATGTGTTTAGTTCAGGATTACCTAAACTGCTATGGACTTCAAGGATTCTTCTGTCCCTGCATTTGAAGATTCTTTATCTCTTTGTGCTCACAAAATAAGCAATATATTAAAATATCTGATTAATTGCATGTCATACTTTCAAATTTAGACATATGGATCAGGGCTTTGAAATATGAATCCTCCAAATCTAAATGTTAGTGTCAGGAAATCTTTTAAGTTTTTCTTTGTACAGTTAAATAATTTGAAATAAGCATGATAAAAGCCATTTAACTCTATAACCCTTTTCTTCCTGAGGCCAGTATTTTTTGACATTTGTAGGTCAGATTACTGCAAAGCTAGGAGGATTTGCAAACTTCATGTCTTCTCTTTCACTTTGTAACTCGTGAAAGGAGATGGAGGAAAATGGTAACTATGACAGGATCTAAAATACAGAGGCAGATGGATGAAAGGGACTCTGCTTCAGACCCGTTGTTAGACCTTTCTTGATCCTCCCATGGGAAAGCCACATCTATGAGAATCTAGTTTGGAATGAAGGACAGACGGGCCACAGCTCCATAGAGGAGCTTTTGTAGATAGTTAAGAGAGAAAATGCCTGAAGTCCAGGACCATGCCAAGACACTAAGGTCTTCTTGCTAAAGTCTGGATCCTGTAAGATTTATGGCTTTAGTTGTGAATATATGTTGTCAAAAATCAAGGGGATTGATGGGAAATAATAATTAAAGTCTTATAATATGGAGAAATTTAAGTTGCAAGAACAGGATTCAATGAAAATTTAATATCAAAGGTAATTCTCTATTGCTTCATAGGCCCTGCACTGATAGAAGGCATTCCTAATTCCTCAATCTGGTCACAGATTTATTTAGAGGATTTATTATCTTAGAACAACTCATTTTGTTTGGATGGTTCAGGCTCTTTTACAGTTTTCCTTTAATTTTTCTCTCTGAATATCATTTCTTCATGGGTTAATATTCTCGAAACAAAACATCTATTCCTTCCTGACTACTCAAGATTATTCAAGTGGCTATTCTCTCCTGTATTTCCATGTGATAAAGCTGCCATGACAACGGCCATTCTCCAGGTCTTCTCAGTCATGTCCTTGTTCCTCTCTTCCTCTCTCTCTCTCTCTCTCTCTCTCTCTCTCTCTCTCTCTCTCTGTGTGTGTGTGTGTGTATCTGTCTGTCTGTCATCTATCTATCTATCCATTCATTCATACGTACATCTATTCATCTGATACTGGAATTGAATTCCTTGTGTATGCTAGGAAGGTGCTCCACCCATTTTACTATATTTCCAAGATGAGATTCACTGTAAACCTGTGTGTTTCTCTGACTCATCCTTTTCTTTTGTTCTTTGTCTGTGACGTTTGGAATACAGGTTTTATGTTGTTCTTAAGGTTGTAGCATAAGGTACTTTCAAGAAATACCTGTTGTTTTTGTTGCTTATTCTTGATTCTGTTGGTAATTATGATGCTTAATTTGTGGAAGAAGTCGTAGTGATTGATTTTTGAGTCAAAACGAAAACTATCTTGTAGTTATTAGTTCATAGTAGTGCATAGTTTTGAAATCATCCATTCAACTCTGTTTCAACTTATCCCACATCAAAAAATTGGAGAGGGGATAGCAGATAGTTTAGCAATGCTAGAAGTTCAGTTGGAAGTGGTTGAGGCTGTGTGTTGTTACCTATGTTGTTCATTTTCTTTTTCTGTTACTGAGAAGCAATACCCAGGAAAAGCAACTGAAAGAAGTAGAAACTTAATTTGGCTCCTTGTTTCAGGGTTCAGTCATGGTCAGCTGGCCCCACAGCTGTGGCGCATGATTAAGTGTGCCACCTTGGTGCTTGGAGACTGTAGTGGGGAAAAAATACTTGGCAATATCAGCCATGAAGGACAGACAGGTTACATTGCATGTCAGGGCAAAGGTCAAATTACCATTTAAAGGCAGGCCCTTATTGACCTAATTCCTCCAACTAAGGTTCACTGTGTCAGTCTCTGCTCAATAATGGCACCAAGTTAGTACTTCATCAATAGGTGATAAAGTCAAAGCCTTCATCATCAATCAACCCCCGAACAGAACTTGAGTCAGTGTCCAATCTTTCAACCTATGAACAGTTTTGGAGAAAGCATCATGACTAAACCATGACATCACTTTTTACTTAATGTTTTCAGTTTCTTGTTGTGAATGATAGTGTAACAGAATGTTCTCCATTAGTGGGAAGAAATGTACACACATCCTTAGCAGCTTACAGTGGACTGTTGTAAGAAACATTGATAATCCATGTACAATAATGTTTATCTGGAGAATCTAACAAACTCAGTTCCATAAATATAGTAGGAATCTGATAATTTTATGTGTTCCTCAAGAATAGACCCCAAGATTAGCCAGTTATAATATCTCATGCCTCTGGGTCAGCACCCATATAAGCAGATCAAAAATAGCTATGAAGTAGCGCTCAAACAGACAGTATGGGATATTTCATAGTTATTTTAATCAGTTTGTATGGCCAGTCTCATTATCTGTATAAATGAAATACGTCTGTAGTCTTGAAAAATAGCTGAATATACTTTTGCTTTCAGCATTTGGACATGAACAGGCAGGAGGCCTTCTGTGAGTTTGAAGCTTGGCTGATCTAAACAGTGAGTTCCAGGACAGCCAAGGTTACATGGTTTTAAAAATAAGACAGAAAGAAAGTATTTGCTATGGAGGGTGGTGAGAGGAGCGAGAGAAGTGGAACTAGATGGAGTTCTCCTAGTGCATGATTGAATCCCATAGTCAGGCTTCCCTGAGGCCAGTTGCACCCCAGTGTCTCAATTGAGAAATTAACATACTTTTTTTAGTGCAGTAGCTCGAGCTGAACATTGATCTTTTGCTACTGAGTGGCTGTTAATGAATACGTGAAGTTATAAATGAGGAACCCCATAACTGTGGTTGTAGAGGTCACAGAGTCTAGGGCCATTTTGTTGTGCTGTCTCTTTATAACTGGTATGGAGGAAGAAGTGTAGTGATAAGAAAAGCACGTATAGACTTTGTCCTAAGATTTCACTAAAAACTTGCTGAAAGCTATTTCTGTCCAGAAAAACTTATACAGTAGAAAAATGCCATAGAAAAATATTTTTGATACTCAATTTAGATGGCACTATAGTTTATTGACTGCCAAGAAAAATTGTCACTGAGAAAAATCTATGAAAGAAAAAAAATGTAGAGCTATAGGATTTTAAAGTTGTTGGTTAGCTGCAGCCCTGAAAGGAACAATCAGATTTTTGAGAGGCTCAGGAGGGGTCTGTCTAGGGTGAAACTCAGAAACCTATTGACTGGAAAAATATGTAAAAAATAGAGAAATCCAAGTTGCAGTCTACCTATAGCTACAGTGAGAGGTTTGGTTAGTGAAGAAATTTCAAGGAAAAAAGAAGAAAATCAGCAGAATCATGAATATGTTTCACTGATGAAATTTATAGCTTTTAAAATGCCTGCTTAGAAAAACTTTTCCTTTCTGCAATATTCTCATTGTAGTTTTGGAATAAGGACATTAACCAGGGTTAAACAGTCAATATTTCAAGAGCATAACCAATTCCTTCTCACGTTATATGAATTATTGAATCTGTTGTGTACTTGCAAGGCTTGCAGGGTTTGAAAAAAAGGAGCCAAGAAGATAGTTTTTACTTTCTTCTTTTGAGCAAGGATCAAGTATAGGTTTTTAGAGAGACTTCCCTCATAACTTTACTATCTTAATGCTAATACTGCCCTGTAGAATCTTTATGATGTGTTGTTTGTGTTATGTTACATGAGAATTAATTTCATTCAGTGAACCCTGGCATTTTCATTTCACATTATTGAGGTAGTTGTAAGAGACAGTTGCCCAGCAAGGCATCACCTTGATGTTTACTGTGTACTGAAGCACATGGCCAGTGAAGGTAAATGCTGTTCTTTGGGACTCATTTTGATTTTTGTCTTCCTAAACACTTAGTGTCACGTGCTAATATGGACTTTCAAATTTAGTTCACACTTGATCTGTGTCTTTGGTTATGGCTAATTCCAACTATAGTTTAAATCCAAGCAATCATAGGATCATGTATTTCACAGAATGTTCAGTAGCTCTTCAAACCTAATTCCTCTCCATTTGATTTATTCTGGTTTTGGAATCTGTGACCCATTACAGGTCATATGTTCTTAGAAAACTCTTCCTTGTTGGAGAATGTTTGTTTATACTGTGTAAAGATGTATCACTATGATTGGTTTAATAAAGAGCTGAATGGACAATAGGCAGGCAGGAGAGAAGAGGTGGGACTTTTGCCAGAAGAGAGGACTTTGGGGAGAAGAGAGGCAGGTGCCAGGAGACTGAAGGAGTTGGACGTATGGCACAGAGCAGAGGTAACTGAGCTGCCACGCTGGGTGTCAATTTGTTGCAGGGGCCTGCTTGTTTGTTCCCGGCTGCTCAGCTTCGGAATAATCCCACAGATTTATTTAAAACATTGCTTGGCCCATTCGCTCTAGCTTCTTATTGGCTAACTCTTACATCTTAATTTAACCCATCTCCATTAATCTGTATTGCCACATGGCAGTGGCTTACCGGCTAAATTTCTCTCACATCTATCTCTGGCAGCGGCTCCATGCATCTCTCTCTCGGCCTTCCTTCTTCCAGCATTCAGTCTAGATTTTCCCTGCTTACTTAAGTTGTGCCCTATTAATAGGCCAAGGCAGTTTCTTTATTCATTAACCAATAAAAGCAACACATAGACAGAAGGACCTCCCACACCACTGAGTCTTGTGGCAGAACATAGATTAATAGAAGCAGGTCAATTTAAGTTTTAAGAGCTGATTTGGGAAAAGCCTAAGCTAAGATCAAGCTTTCATAATTAAAAATAAGTCTCCATGTTATTATTTGTGTGCTGCCGTGCCTGGCAAGAAATTGCTACTGTATTTTTTTTTCTCATGAAATAAGTTAACACCAACTTTCAGTTGCTCATCTTGGAGTTTTATGAGCTCATATATGTTAGAACTGGATATACTTTCTGGAACTCTGAAAATGTTGGTAGTGATGATGATGGTGGCGATGATGATAGCAGTGAATGGTTGAGTTCCCAGTGATCTCAGACCATGACTAGTAAATGTGCTTAATTTTTATGGTTCCACCTTCCACTTATGGATAAAAATAAAATTCTTCTAGTTTTTCCTCATGGAAAGGGCCTAATGCTTGGCTTACTTCCCCTTGAAGTTAATAGCTTGATATGATATATTTTTGTCATAAGTTAGTAGTCATCATTACATGCATTTCCTTTGCTCCCAAACTGGAACCACAGTTGGTTTTACGTGTTTGGGGACAGACAGATTGGTGAGAGATGAAAGAGAAAGAGTCAACCAAATCTCTGTGAGTCTTCACCTTATTTTTTTGAGGCAGAGCCTCTCAGTGGATCCTGTAACTTGCTGCCTAGATTGGCCAGTAAGCCCCAGGATCCTCCTGTCTGTGCCACTTCCCATGAGTCTTGGGTTACAAGCACATGTTGACACACCTGACTTTTTATATGGATTCTGGGGTTGTAAATTCACATCCTTCCTCTTGCATGGTAAACACTTCCCAAGCTGAATCAGTTCCTTAGTCTCTGATGCACATTTTCATAGATTATGCAGATTGCCTTGAATGGCACATTGATGCTGTGAACTTGTTATCCTCTTAGCTCTGCGTGGGGACTTTTCAGTTTTTGCGGACTCTATATTGGATTCTCAGCTACAAGTGAATTCCCTCTGCTCTGTTGCCATCAAACTTGAAATTTTCTTTCATCTCATCCAACATTTTTATAGCTATATAATGATTCACCATTTTCATGGGTCTATTAATACAATATCTCTAAAGGGATAACTAATAATCTCTGACTGGTTTAGTTTTTGTTTGCTGAGGCCTACTATTTTATTGTTACATTTCTTCCATATTTTTAAGACTAATTCTAAGGATGAAATTCTTTTTCCAATGAGGTTCTTATGGAAGTGGGGATGGGTTCATCTTCCCATTTAGTCTTATGCTTTGGGTATAATTTCAAGAGATGTTTTAAAGGTCTGTGCAATGTTCTTAAGTATTAATGAAGATGTGTGACAGTTTCACACAGGAATACAATGTAACATCAAAACAGTTAGATACAGCCATGACTGTTCAGCAAGCATTTCAAAAGTCTGTTCTCCTCATAGAATACTTTCCATAAGTAGTCCATGACTTCTTGATTTTCTCACTTCAGTTTTTGAGTGACTTTACTTCTCCATGTTTGCATAGTACTCTTAGTGACAGGTGAGGGCTGATTACATTCCAGTAACCACCCTTCTTACTGTGTTTCTTTCAAAATACATGTCATTCAATATAAAACAGTCCTGTTCTTTTTCCATTAATTTCAAGGATGTTCTTTAATCTAAACAAGATAAGAGTGATAATACAGATGAGGCATAGTAAAGATGGCTTTTTATCAAGAATACAAATGACAGCAAGTGCTAGTGTGGGTGTGGGGAGAGAGGCATCCTTATTCACCATTGAGGGAATGGTACAGCATTCCTCAATAGTACAGCAGCTATGGAAATTGGTGTCCCAAGTTTCTCAAAACCTAAAAAGAAAAGTACCATATGACACAGCTGGACCACTTCTGGACATGTACCTTAAGCACTCCATATTGTACCACTGTGACACTCATCTATGTTTATTGTTGCTCTGGTCACTGTAGCAAGGGAATAGAAACAATCTAGGTGTTTACCAGCATATGAATGGACAATGAAAATGTGCTGTATTTTATTCAGTCATAAGAACAAATGTAATTACGAAGTTTGTGGGAACATGGATGGATCTGGAAAATGTCAGTTGAGATAGCCAAGGCTCAGAAAGACACATGCTATGCATTCTCTCTAATATGCAGGTCTTGGCTTCTAAGTTTTACATCTGTGTATTTTTGTTAAAGTGAGTATGTGTAGATGCCAAGAAGGTACAGAAAGATCTATAAGAGGTGAAAAGGGAGAACAGTGGGTAGGCTAACAAGATTTATGTGACATCAGATGGAAGGAGGGTGGAGACCAGGAAGGGCTTAAACTTAAATGGGGAGGCAGAGAGAGGGAGGAGAGGCATGGATGGAGGGATTGTCAACCAAAACCAAGATTGTGTGGAAATACCGTAAGGAAGTATGCTCCTGTATGTTGGATTATGTTGATTTTGAGGGTCTTATTTTCTTGGTGTCCATCATTCCCTCTGACTCTTACACTCTTTCTACCTCTTCTTCCCCAGAGTTCCCTGGTTCTTGAGAGGAGGAATTTAATGAGAACATGCTTTTTAGGGCTTAGTGTTCCCAAGGTCTCTCACTCTCTGCCAAACATCTGGCTGTGGGTCTCTATTTGTTCCCATTTGCTTAGGAGGAAGCTTCTTTGATGGCGTCTGAGCAAGGCACTGATCTATGAGTATAATAGTCATTAGGAGTCATTTTATTCGTACTTCTCTCTCTTACACACACACACACACAGAGCAGTATTTAGATTTAATCTAGGTCTCAGTACTATCTAGTCTGAGGTTCTTGGTCACCCAAGCAGTGTTAGGTATGGGTTACATCTCATGGAGCAGGCCTTAAGTCAAATCAGACATTGGTTCGTTATTCCTACGAGCTTTGTGCCACCATTGCTCTAGCATATTTTTCAGGCAGCCTGCCATTGTAGATCAAAGGGTTTTTGGCTGGCTTGGTCTTTATGTCTCTTTTGGTAGCATGCAAAGTATCTTCTTGTAAAAATGATGCTAGCACATAGGGGTGAAGTAGCAGCCCACTGCTATGGAAAATTCTGGTTACTGTATTTTTGACTAGAATAAAAGTATTTTTGAAATTGAATATTCCAGAGCCATAAGCATATGCCATGGAGAAGCTGTGGAAGCCACAGGCTGTTCACTTCAACCTTTCATCACCATATAGCAGTTAAGAGTTTTTACATGTCTATAGACAAGAGGAAGGATGGACCAGGAGAGAAAACAAGAAACAGACACCATTTTTCTCCAGATTTTACTTAAGAGCATATTGGCAATATTTTGTTTTGCAGATAGGGTTTATTTGACTCCTACAATTAGCTGCTCATTTATAGTTCTTTCTGATCAATAAGTATAGATAGGACCTTGGCCAAAACTACATTGAATAAAACTATTGGCATAACTTATATGACAGAACACATTGTTAGTGCCCATATAGCTAGTGCAGGGAGAATAACTTCACATCAGATTTAATGAAGGTTTACTCTTATTGTTCAGATTTAATGAAGGTTTACTCTTATTGTTCTTTTTAACCTACAGCAACAGAAAGATGAACTGCTCTATGAATCAGAAAGCAAAGGCTCTGCAGGTGAACAACAAACTGCATCGTTTGTTCACCTTAATTCATTTTCAGTGTGGGATTCCAAATGGAAGCACACACAATTTGTTCGATAAATTCAGATAGCCCTAGGAACTGAACGTGCATCAGGAAAAAGACAAAAAAACTCATAAAGCCTTGAGGGAGAAGTGATCATGGAAGTAAAAAAAAATAGGTTGTGAAAAATTCTCTAAAGGCAATGTCAAGATTCTACCTGTGGGGCTGAAGAGATGGCTCAGCACTTAATGGTACTGCTCTTGCTGAGAACTTAAGTTTGCTTCCCAGCATCCGTGTACGGTGTCACATAACCACCTGTAATTGTAGGCCAAGCGGATCAAACAACTTTGGACTTTGTGGTCATCTGCATAAACACACACCACACACACACACACACACACACACACACAATTTAGATAATATAGTAATTAAGATTTCTTGCTTTTTTTTCCTAAGTAAACAGAAAAGGAAACCAGTGAATAAGATTGAGCAAAATCCTGTTTTTTTACTTCATGGAGTCTGTAAGTCACATGAAAATACAACACACAAATAAAAACAGTAATCTGGTAAGATGAAAAACAGCCATTCAGCACATATCTCTTGCCTGAGCAAGATCATGTCACTGATATTACTAGCTTGATCATATGGGCTGGTCCTTGGGTGCAAAGAATGATGATGAAATGGAACACATATTCTGTTGCCACCTTATAGCTCAACTTGTGACTCTTATACAGGGGCTTATTTTAGACTGTCTCATTTACAAGACATAAAATGCTTAGTCTTCCTTTTGTGCAAAAAGCAACAAGAAATATGTATAACTATTTTAGAATGAGGTATGTCAATGAAATGGATGGGTAAACTAATAATGAGGTTTTCTATTGTGTTAGCTTCACTCAGCCATGAGTGTCTTCTTTCTGCTCCCTTCCCTGGACAGTTGTTTGTATGCATGAGCCATTCTACATTTTGGCAGAAGTATGTGAACCAGCAGGGATTAGCCACATGGATGATTATATGATGGCTTACCTTGTTGGCATAGGCAGAGCTGGCCCTAAGTTCTCCTAGCTCTTACCACACCTGCTCTTTCAGGTGCTCTGACTTCTTGACCAGCTGCATGCTAAGATACACAATGATGGCTGTTGGAAAATTCAGAAGGTAACCCATCACGATTGCTGGAAATTTTGGGTTTCAAAACAACAGTAGAAACTATAGGAACCTTTGTGGCATCATGGTTACAGGTCCATTTCCTGATCCCCTTACTTCATACTACTTTTTAGTTCTAACAACCATTACTGAAGCCCTTAATATCTCTGTAAACACAGATATAAGCAGCTTTGAGGGCACTGTTTGGTGGGTCCCACAACTGATGTGGCCGTGTCTCTCTAGTAAGTATATAAATACACATGCACACACACACACACACACACACACACACACACACACACACACACACACACAATGTGCTTAAGATATAAGAGCAATCTAGGGATATGCCTAAGCCATTGGCCAAACAGTGTTGTAATTCATATAGTTTCTGTGTGGCTATTCGGGTAGCAGCCAGGAAATGAAAGTGCAGTCTCATTCTACAAATGGTGCCTCACATTGGGTGCCAAATGCAGCTACAAATATTCTCCATTCTACTGGTCCCACTGAATTGTTTTCTCTCTACCCACCAGGTCCTGTTTACCAGCTCTTGCAGCTACTTATGAAATAATCATTTTAGCACATACTCTTTGGCCTATTAGCTCAGGCTTCTTATTAACTAACTTTTACATCTTAAATTAACCCATTTCTAGAAATCTATGTATCAGCATGAAGCTGTGACCTACTGGTAAGGTTCTAGCATCTTTCTTCTTCAGCAGCTACTTGGTGTCTACTTGACTCTACCTTCTTTCCTCCTCTTTCTCTGCTTGGATTTTCTGCCTTGCTATATTCTGCCCTCCTATAGGCCAACACAGCTTTTCTATTAACTAGTGATAATAAAATATATTCACAGCATACAGAGTCCTGAGAATCCCACATCATCTCCCCTTTTCTGTCTAAATAAAAAAGAAAGTTTTAACTTTAACATAGTAAAATTACATATAACAAAATAGTTATAAAGCAAGAATTGCAGATATAATATTTCTTTGTGAGTCTAAAGATTCATATCTAATTTATCTTTTATTATAACTAAGAAAAACTATAACTATTTGTCTTTAACTTCATCAAAGACTCCAGAAGGATATAATATTACCTAAGTAAATAGGATGTACATTGTAAGCAACTTCCAAAACTCTTAAAATTGACAAAGACATCTCACTATCTGGACAGTCAATCTAAGTTCTTCTGTAACATTGGGGCATCCATCTTCAGACTTTTCCATGAAGCAGGAAATTTAAAAGACTGTTTTATCTGTATTGGCTGTTTGCCAGTCATGTTCTTCTGTGTCCTGAAGAATGTCTGGCAGACTCTTTCATGAAGCAGGAACACTGAAGGACTTCTCACCTTCTTTAGGCAAATTTAGCAGTCATTTTTCTATGGATCCTGCTTGTCCAAATTTATACAGCATACCATCAAGCAGTCCAGGCAAGAGACGTTTCTTGCCCAAATGACTAGCCTTTTCACATTGAAGGTAAATTCCATAATGAGTTTCTTCAGTGCCCATCAACCTTTTTAAAGTAATTGGTACTGTCAAAAGCAGACATGTCTTACTGTTGAGAAAAGTCTAAGTTCTTAAAATATTTTAAATGCCATGTTCTTTAGGTCTTTGAAGTGTTGAGGATTATCTATCTAAATTAAATATATCTCTGCATATCTAGAAAACCTAACTAACGTGACTACAGTTTGATTATTATAAATGACTATCTATTGACCTTAAATTTGTATCAATAAATCAAAGTCCATGTTAATGCAAATTATTTATCTGTATACCACATCCTTTCTTTTTCTTTCTTTTTTTTTTAGAAATTGATTGTGACCATTAATAAACAATCATTTTGGGAATTTGGACATAGTTTTCTCCAAACCTATTCCTGTTGTTAGTTAGGTGAAATATTTTTAGGGTCCATGGAGACCTTTAGGGGGGATCTTGTTCCATCAAGCCACATTAGCCTGCAAGGAATCTACAGGTTCCTGTCCTTTGTGGAAACAAAAGCAGAAACTCTTTTCCAAAGTAACATATCCTTAGTTCAAATTTTTAAGTCAACATACATTTATTGGTTTAGTTTAGCAGCTCCCACAATCAAATGTTTCTCTGAAGTTAGCTTATTAACAGTCAAAAAATTAAGAAAAAAACACAATAATACATGTAATTCAGGCTCTCTGTATATATTCATCTTTATGTGGCTTATTTTTTTTACTCTATTATGTTCTAATATTTATTTTATTATCTTTACTCCTTTAATATATGACTACCTGTACTCTTTTATATTACTTTTTATTGTCTCTTCAAAGACATTGCTTTATTTTTAAAACTATTTCTTTCTGTAACTGCATATACCCATTTTCTTTTTTTTCTTCTTAAGCCTACATACATTAAAAAAAACCCAACTCTGTGGCTCATTCAGAGGTTTAGTTTTGCCTGAATTTTTCTTTATTGCATATTTGTAATCCCTTTTAACCAGGAGAACTTCTTAAAATGCTAAGTGATGTGGCTAGAATTAACACTGCAGCTTTGACTGTTGATTGTGCTCCGTCCAACATGGCAGAGTTATGTTCACCACCAGCTCTGCAAGCCGTGCTTACTGCCCCAGCTCCAGGAACATGGAACACAGAGGGTCTATGTCGCTTAAGCAACTTGTAGCACTCTGCTCGCAAATCCCATTTGAGCGTTCTATAACAGAAGCTCCTAAAAGGGCTAGGGCTATTCATGCTGCCATTAAGAACCAGGAAGCCTTTCCTTAAAGGGGCCATGTCTCTGCTTGTGACCTGCAAACAGAGCCTGTCTGAAAAAAATGTGGCTACCAAGAAGCTGCACTTGGCTCCCGTTTTTGTGGATCTAGAAGATCTCTTTTATTCCTTAGTCTTTTTTTAGGTCTTATGTGGATCCATGCCCCATGTTGGGTGCTAAATTATAATAGTATCAAAGAGTTCCACAATAGCCCAGAATGGAATATAACAGAGGTTTATTTATTTAGGAATAAACTCACAGTAAGGGTAGCAATCCACAGTCCTCTGCATGTGCTGGGAACTGGAATAGAATCCAGCATTAAAAAAGGGCCTAAGCATGCTTTTTGTCTGCACTTATATTACAAAAGACCATGTCCAATGTGTGCCAGTATCTTAAAGGTTATTGGCTGAAGGAGTTCCCCCAAAACACACACACCTGTCATTTCTGTTTCTATTCACCTCTATCTATATCATTCCTATTTCTCATCTATCTATGACAAACACATACTTCAAATGCTTCTTTGGCTAAAATGTAACACATTTAGATGCCTCTTTGGTAAAGAACTTGATGCCTTTTGGTATACTTTTAAATGTGACTGGTTTGAATCAGCAGTTTCCACAGCTCAATTCTTAAGTTTCTCATGAGGTCATATGTAAAAAGCAATGATCTTTTCAGTATAGAAATATCTTTAGGTGTGGTTTCAGAAGAATGGAGAATAGATACAGACAGCATGTATCATTTAGTAACTTTCAGATTTGTTCAACACAATGATATAGCTTAAGACACAATGAGTTCCCTGCCTTAGGGGTGTTGATTCAGCAACTGTTTAATCTTACAAATATCGATAGGGAGTAGATATTTGTAGATCTCTCTCCCTCTCTTTTCCTTCTTTCTCCACCCTTGTCTTTTACCCTTTTCCTCCCCCACCGTGTGTGTGTGTGTGTGTATACGTGTGTGTGCATCTTTGTGTCTGTGTTCATGCCCAAAAGTCTATGATCTTTCCAGAGTTCTTCAGCTGGAGGCTGTTACCAGTCTTCCAAGATTTCCCAACTTGCTGAAATTCACTGCTCTATTAAGCAATGGGACTTCTGTACATAATCTGAATTACACACTGGGAACCAATGCACATCTGCACATCTTCATGGAGTATACTTTGGAACATGTAAATATTTCATCCTGAATTTGTTTCCAGAAAAATATATCTCCATTCTACTAAAAACAAGAATGATCAACTGAGAGACAAAACATGCACATGAAGCAGGGGAGGGGGTTGTTATATCATCTCAAAACCATGTCTGTGAAACAGCAGAAAGTGAAGCTACAACTTATAGGATGGTAAATGTGTGAACCCTAACTTTGCTGTACAAGATTTGGAGAGGTTATGTTTTGAAGTCCTTACCAGAGTGAAGCCTAGAAATTTTGTTTTCTTTCCTTACTCTCTGTCTGTCTTCCTCTCTGTCCCTCCCAATTCCTCCACCTTCTTTATATCCTTAACAATTTTTTCTAGTTAGTTCCTGCAACCAGTAGAGAAAATGAACTTGATAAATCCTCCAAATCCTCCCTGAATCCTGAACATAAACTACTAGTTTTCCTTTATTTTATTTTCTTCTTTTTTTGGTTGTGGTAAGATAACAGTCCGATCTTAACTTTATAGCCCATTTGAGAGTCAATACAAGATTAAAGAATGTTGGACGTGCTGGTAGCTTTTAAGTGCTGTATTCTAACCTTAAATGGGACAATTTAGAAGAAGTGAATAGTCTGTGTTAAGACTACAGTTTCCTTTCCAATCTGAATAGATGCACATGAGCTAGTGTCAGTGAATCACAGGTACTCTCTCATCTTCTTTATTTTATTAATGCATGAAGAGTTTCCTTAACAGAGGGTGACTAGAGAGAGAAATGTGTACATACAATAGGGTGGAATTGCAGAAAACATTGTAGCCTGAAGAGTTTTCATTTAGGGGCTGGAGAGATGGCTCAATGGCTAAGACCAATTACTTATTTTTTAGAGGACCCACAGGCAGTTCCCAGCACCCATGTAGGGGTTCACAACTGTAAGCAACAAGTTCTCTTGTTCTGTTGTGCATGAATCTTTTCCTTTCTTCATAGGCAAAATAATGCTTTAAAATGCAGACTGCATTCTGTTACTACACAGATTTACTTTCATAGGGAGCTAAGCTTGTGTCTGTTAGGGAAATCTCCTGGAACTGCTTCTGTTTGCTGCTCCTTCCCCGCATTGTTAATTCCAGCCTCAGGCTTTCTTGTGCCTAACCCTGAACACTATCCTTTTGTCTTTTCTTTTGCTAGTCAAGCCCATTAACTAAACAGGAATTTTGAACTACTCTTGCCTCTCTCTGGGATCCTCATATATCACATTGTGCTTGACTGATTTCTTGTTATTTAGCTTTCATTTTAAATGACCCCTTCCCAAAGGAGTCATTTCCTGCACAGTATGATAGAGTCACTCCTCTTGTCCAGGGCAGTTGTTCTCTTAACCCCCCCTTCCCAGTTTTGTTTGAAGCTCAGATTCCCATGGTATTTTCATATCTGCTCCCTCTGTGTTCCTCTATTGTGATCTAAAATATCCAAGCACAAGTCTCAGGTCAACTTTCAAAGGCATCACTTTCAGCCTGTGATCTTGTTATCGTGTTCTTTAACTGAAACACAAGTACTGATGGTGTTAAGTAAATTAGTGTCATGCTATTAGTGGTATTTTCCAGTGTTATTTTTGCATAAACCATTGCAGACAGTGGACAACTGACAAAGCAGAAACGGAGAAAGAGATGAACATGTGGGAGGTGTCTGAATTTCCTCATGAGAGCACGGTCTGGAGAAGAGCAGGGCAATGACAATAGTCACAAAAGGAAATCTTGAGATATTTTAGCAATAGAGTCTGTAGGCTTTAGTAGTTAGCACGAGTAAGAAGAAGCTTAAGGAACTACTCGCAGTCTGTCTGGATTGATCTGTTTGTGTTACCAATGCACACCTAAGAGGAAAATGTCAAAACTACATTTTTCAGCTGTCCCTACCTTACACATGTTCATTTGAGGTATTTTATAAATATTTGGAATGACTAAATATATTCAGTAAAATATAGGACAGCAAGAAGGAATTGCTGTCAAAATGGCTCAGTGTGTAAAAGCACATACTGCCATGCCTGATGACCCAAGTTCCATCCTGGGAATTCGCATGAAGAAGGAGAGGACCAACTCTTTCAACATGTCTCTGACCTCCACATATGTGTAGTAGTATGCACATATCCCAGCACATGCACATAAAGTGAAGAAATGAAAGGTTTCAATAAAGAACACAAAAAAGAAGGCAGAGTTCTTCTTTGTTTTAGGAAATGTACTATATTTTTATCAATGAGCTTTTGGATGGTGGGTGGGTTTTCTATGCAGAACCAATGTGTTGGTATTACAAATTATGATGATTGGTATCATGAATTGATTATCTAGTTCAATTTTTAAAATAGTTAGAAAAGCATTAAACAGGATTAAAAAGGGCAGCATCCTAAATTGCCTCTGTGAGATTGTAATGCGCATCTCAGTTCCATGAAATGAAGTTTTGGTTGCCGGAGTCACTGTAATGAGGGCTTAGTGGAGCCTTCACTCTATTTATTATTGCTTTTCTGCAGGCTGTGAGCTTTAAGGGTTATTACTCACAAGGACAGATATTTAGGGGAAGAAATATCTCCTTATTCATATTTAGTATATTTTTACATTTGAAATTTGATGGAAACTGATGGAACTTTCAAACTTTTTGGGATGACTTTAAAACAGCACGTTCAAGCCTCACATTTAATACTACCCTTCATATTTCATTCTTTATAATTCTCCTTCCCCAGCACAGCATGCTATTATAACTGCATATTTTCATAGATCATACCTCTAATTGTAAGGGATTTCTTTATTTTTTTTTCTGGAAGGCCATAAGCCTTTCAGAGCAGCTCAGATCTTTTTTTTATACCACCTTTCTCAACAAACTTACTGTCCAAACATAGAGATTTTATAACCAAGAGGGAGACTACAGCATTTGCTGCATTTATAGGCATAATAATATATTTAATTAAAGAATAAGTGCTTGGGAGAGACCTAGACTTGAAAAGTTCTAACCTCATGGGACCAAATATCACTAAATTCACATCTGGCTGAGACTTTCCTCCTTTACTAGCTAGGGTAGCAGCTTCAACCACAGTGGAAGCTTTTCCATTAGGGATGGAAACTCCAGGTCAGAACCAGATCAATTTCTCCAAGGTCAATGATGCAAGTATATGCTATCTGTAGGAGCAGAGTCTCCCCATCAAGTTCTAAAGGGTGACCAAGAGCAATGACAATATATTTGGGGATCTACGGAAACCCTTTGGCCAACCCATGGCATTTTAGGAAGCCCCTGCCATTGTAGATGTCCACATGACTTTTGCAAGATCTTTAGTGTTAGTTATCATTCCTGAAACTTCCTCCTCTACCCTGCACACTCACCACTCATCTTGCTTGCTTACTTCTTTATTCCTTAATATCCCTTTATACAACTCCATCTTCCTTATTTGATAGTCCTCCTCCATGGCCCTCTGCCAGTTTCTTCATCTCCATGAACACTCCAACCAGCCACACACACACACACACACACACACACACACACACACACACACACACACATCTTTATTTACAGATGATATAATTTTATCATAAAGACTACAAAGACTGCACTGGAAAACTCCTGCTGCTTACAAATGCTTCCAGCAAAGTAGTAGAATACAAATGACACACAGATGTTTCATAGGGTTAACAACTTCAGATATACAAAAGATGCAAAAAACTAAGCATCAGGAAAACAAATTCCTATCTCATTGGATACAAATATGGTGTTTCTTCAAATCAATAAAAAATTGGGGCATGTCACTAAACAGAGAGTTCTCAAAGATGAAATACAAATCACTGATAAATATTTTTTTTAAAAAATTTCAACCTTAGTTATTGGGGAAATATGAACTAAAACTACTTTGAGATTTCATCTTTCTTCAGTAACAATAAGTGAGTATTTAGAAAACTTGACAACAGATGCTGACTCAAATGCGGGAAATGATAATACTTCCTTGCCTTTGTTGGGTATACTAAGTGCTGCAGTCACTATGGAAATCAGTGCTGCAGTTCCTCAGAAAGCTATAAACAGGTCTTCCACAGAATCCAGCTATGCCTATCTTGTGTAGATACTCAAAGGACTCTGTATCATACGAGAAACACTATGTTCATTGCTGCTCTATTCACAATATCTGGAGAATGGAAACAGCCTAGATACCCAATCACTGGCAAGCAGATAATGAAAATGGATAGAGCTAGAAACCATCATTCTGAGTGAGGAAACCTCGACTGAGCATCCTGCATCATGTGAAGACTGAAATTTAAGTTTTGGCTTCCATTACAACAGTTTCTGATGGTTTTCGTTCATATAAGATCTTCATCACAGATATAATCTACAAATGGTAGGAACAGTGTCATCACCTCAAATCTCCCATGTTAAAAGTGTAACATTCTTGTATACCTTTTGAAACATTCGAGGTTGAAATCACCAATTTTAATTTGTATGAGACTTTGGGGTGCTGAGCACAGGGAAAGTGCTGGAGCAGGAATTGTCAAATGTGAGGTAAGCTACCCCTTGTCCGCTGACAGGAGAGTTGAGTTCTAGGGCCAGGCACCTCTGTAAGAATGAGGCTGGCATGGGGGCAGTGTGCTCTGACCCTGTGATAAGCAGTCAGATGAGACCCTCTAGGCTACATCTTCCTTTACTGTTACTTCAAGTGTACCTCTGACATTGGCAGCAAATTTTATCCTCTAAAATTAAGAGTATTAGGAAGAGATTGCTGGAAAACACTGTTGGTACCAAGACAAACGTTATATCCTTCCTTGTTTTAGCAAGTTTCCCCATGTTTGCGGAAGTCAGGGTATTAGAGAGGCACGGTCATTCAATGTGTTCAGCTTTGAATTGAGCTCAAAAACTACCTTTCTGCTTCAGTTTCTTCCTTCAGCATTGGAATGGGCTCCTGCTGGCAAGCATTTGCTAAATAAGCGATTTTCTTCCAGAAAATAAGCATATTGCCTAGATCCTACCTATTAGTGAAGACGCTTGTTCCCACTGCAATTTTTGGTGGATTTCATCTGACAGTTTATTTTGTCTATAAACGTATTCAACCATGCAAGATTATTTTGGTAAAGACTTTCCCAAAGAATTGCATGAGTAACTATAGTAATAATTTTTTTTCTCTTGGATGAAACTTCTTCCAACTGATTCTTTAGGGAATGTTCCTGAAAAGAGAAACCTCCTGTGTCAGCCACATATACACACCTCACACACACTTTGCTCATTATTTTTTTTGACGTTTGATGTCATCACTGTAATTAACATGTATTGCCAGCTATCTCCATCGGCATCAGTGAGGAACCTGGACAACAGCTTCATGCTGTTAGGAAAGAACTTTTCTCATACCACTTAGTTTACTTATTATAAGATAGTTTGGCTTTCTCCTTCTTGAAAATTATAATAAAATGCTATTTTCTTCACGTTTACACACAATTATAATGAACATTAATAAACACTCCATATCTAAACATAACTTGACACAGAGTGCTGATGAGGGTAATAATTTTTCATGGAGTATTAGAAGCCAGATGTCCATGTGATAGCTTTAAATAAAAACTGTAAAGATAGATTCTGTGAAGTCATTATGATGGCCTTTGGGGCTGTAATAAATCGATCTGGCCGCTGAAGTGAACTAAAATGTATTGATCACCTGGCACTTTCATCTCTAACCAGGAAGGAGATGCACAGGGCACATGTGACAGTGTCTGCAGTGGTTTGGGGGCACTGGAGAAAGGGCCTTGTTGACAGTGTCTGCAGTGGTTTGGGGGCACTGGAGAAAGGGCCCTGTTGACAGTGTTTCCTCCAGAAGTTATGATTGGAAAGCAATGTTGCATACTACACATGTTAAAGCACAGACTATTTCATTTATAAACAAGTTGTCAGTATGTACTATTTAACTTTTTAAAAGAAAAATGTCATTAGAGTTATGTAGGGAGGTAGAAAAGAGCTAAGCTATGTTTGAACAGAAGGAGGAGTTAGTGTCCATACTCTGAGAAATTCAGAAAAGAAGACAAGATACTCCTGATGCTTTGAGCCAGAATCCTTGAGTTGCATTGATTGGAAAATTAAATGTATTTAAAAGAAGAGAGGATTATAATGTAATGTGTAAAGAAAGATGGCTATTGTTTTCAGGATTTTACCTCATGTTTAAAAAAGATTATATTTTCCTCTCCTGAGTAAATTGGGAGTGTGGGGGTGGGGAGGGGAGGGAGGAATGAAGGGGAGGGGAGAGGAGAAAAAGAGGGAATGGGATGGTTGAGTTGGGGAGGGACTGAGAGGGAGAGCAAGGAAAGAGATCTCTTGATAGAGGGAGCCATTATGGGGTTAGGGAGAAATCTGGTACTAGGAAAACTCCCAGGAATCCACAATGATGACCCCAGCTAAGATTCCTAACAATAGTGCCTGAACTGACCTTCCCTTGTAATCAGATTGGTGACTACCCTAATTGTCATCATAGAACCTTCATGCAGTAACTGATGGAAGCAGAAGCAGAGATCCACAGCCAACCCCTGGGCAAACTCCCGGAGTTCAGTCAAAGAGAGGGAGGAGCAAAGGGGTCAAGATCATGATGGGGACACCCACAGAGCCAGCTGACCTGAGCAGTGGGAGCTCAGACTCTGGACTGACAGCTGGGGAGCCTGCATGGGATCAAACTCGGCCCTCTGAATGTGGATGGCAGTTCTGTGACTTGGACTTTCTGTGGGGCCACTGGCAGTGAAATCAGGATTCATCCCCAGTGTATGAATTGGCTTTTAGGAGTTCATTCCCTATGGTGGGATGCCTTGCTCAGCCTTGATATGGTGGGGGTGGGGAGGGGCTTTGTCTTGCCTCAACTTGATGTTCCAGACTTTGTAGACTTCCCATGAGAGGTCTTACTCTTTCTGAGGACTGGATGGGGAGTTGGATGGGGGAAAGGTGGGGAGGGAGAGCGGGAGGAGGGGAGGGAGGGAGGGAGAACTGTGGTTGGTATGTAAAATGGAAAAAAACTTTTAAATAAAAAAATTAAAGAAAAATTAGATCTTCCATATCTTCTTTTATGAGATAGGCAGGGCTATGATTATTATTTGAAGTAATTGTTGCTGTTGGTGTGTGTGTGTGTGTGTGTGTGTGTGTGTGTGTGTGTGTGTATGTGTATTCATGTGTGTGCCGATACATCTGAGTGCATGCTCGTGGTATCCAGAGGACAGCTTCAGGTATCATTCCCTCTTTCTTTCGAGATGAGGTCTCTCAGTGACATGGAATTCACCAAGTAGGCCAGGCTGACTGACTAGTAAACCCCTAAGGCCCAGTTGGCTCTAATTCTAGCACATTGGGATTACTCATCGTGCCTGGCATTTTTACCTATGTTCCAGTATTGAACTCAGTTCCTTACCCTAGCAAGGCAAGTGTTTTACTGACAGGACTATTTCCCTAGCTTTTCTGAAGTGGTTTTGATAGACAGTTGATTTGGTTAAGCTTATAATATCACAACTTCTCCATACTTAATGTATTGAGATGTATCTAGATAAAGGAAGATAAATATGTTTCCTGAGAAAGTGACTGAACTGAGAATAATGTCAGCATTCGAGGCTTTTCTGAAGACTTGAAGGTAGTGGGATAAAATTAAAAGTCAGTATGCAAAATTATTTGGGCTGGAAAAGAAGAGAAACCACTTATCGTTCACAGATACCATGGTTTTACACACAGCTAACAGCTAAAAATCTACAAAGAAGCTCATAATTCATTAATGGATGTTATAGTTCCCCCCACAGGAACAATAGTCAAAAGTTGCTTGCATTTCTATTCAGCATCTCAAATAATTTGAAAGGAAAACCATACTTGCTACTGTGTAAAACCAAGACTGGACAAAGAAATAAATAAGAAGTGAACAGAACTAACACACGAGGCAGAAAGTCACGCGTGCAGGCAGGGTAATGGAATTATGAGAACTCTCCTCTTGAGGCATCTGTACTTCTGCATTTTAGTGAATGACATTTAACTGTATTTTATGTCTTTTTTATTTTTTGAATTTTTTAAAAATAGGACTGCATTTTAAAATGAATATCTTAGAGAATTCATGAAAAAGCACTTCGAGAATTCATGAAGAAACGAAACGACAGCAATAACAACGAAGCAAAGCAATCATCCCAAAGGAGAATTTGTTTTAGAAACTGCAAGGCTGAACTGAAAGTTGGAAGCACGAAGGCGGCGTCTCTTCCCTTCGCTGCCTGGGGCCAACGTGCGGGGGGAAGAGCTCTTGCTAGAGATCTACTCGGAAAGACCACTGCCTGTGTCCTAGAAATACTGTCGAATGTAAAATAATGAAAAATTATTTTTTCTGCCTCCTTTCATTGTTTTACATTAAAATTCTGTGCTTTCAGGGTTCAAGGCATGTAGTTAATAAAGCAAGATTAAAAAATGCAAGTATATATTTTAAGCTAAAACTACTTTCAAATGTTAGGATTCTACTCAATTTTGTGTTTAAACAAAACACTGTTTACTATTCCTCTAACATGTCCTTTCTGTAGCGTATAATACAAACCTGAGCCAGCTATGTGAATAGGGTCTGTGTGTTATTCTGAACATAGACATTTGAATTAAACTGAGGTGAAACTGCAATTTATGATCATACTGAATCCCGGGGAATTTAAGTCCTAATTATTTATCTTTTAGTATTTCGCTTTTATTCATCTGTGTGTGCACATGAGTGCTGGTGCACACGGAAGCTACCAGAGGGTGCTGCACTGCTCGTAGCTGCAGTTACAGAGCTGGCGAGCTGCCCCACACGGGGCTGGGCAGTGGACTCTGGGCCTCCTCAAGAGCAACACGTTGTCCTCTGAACCATCTCCCCAAACCCTAGGTTTTGATACAGTAAAATCTACTGACCATTGCTGACAGTTTTAAGGAGATCTCTTTATGCAGGATTTTGTAATATAGAATGCTGATAAGTTGAAACCTATCCCATTATCAGCAATGTTTTGTCATATTTATACTCACTATGTTTTTAGAGACTTATTAAATATAGAAAATTTGACATTATCATGGAAGGAGATGCGATTTTTCCAAAGTCACAATTTCTATTTGAAATTTAAAATTTTTTCATTGATACAAATACTCTGACTTATCTTCTTGAAATTTTCACTTTATTAAACTTTGAGGATATGTCTACAAAGTATTAAAACATGCTGAACAACTCCTTTGATTGATCTTTCAAGTAAAGACATTTCATCAAAACAATGTTTAACTTGTAACTCAAATTATTGTATTGTACTTTTTAAAGATATCTGTTTTATTTTGGTATGCAGCCAAGGTGTTTTATGCATATATAAGGGATATTAATAATACATATGTAACATCAAAATTTAATAAAATTAAGAAATTATATGGTTTCCTCAAGGACATTTTAAAGTTGAATAAAGAAATAAGTATATAGCAGAAACATTAATATTATGATCAGTGTCCTACAGCAGGAAGTGCAGCATTTTTAGCAGGTCAGTCATCACATTGTGACTGACAGTTGGATGTGACAAGTTTCACATTTATTTTTCATCCATCAGTACAAATATTAACATGGGCAAGGCAATATTCCATTGGTATTAATATGAAAACTCTTCTGACTTTATTGACTGTCTGATTGCCTACAGATTGATATACAAGCATACTTTGACAAAAACAGTTCTGGGGAATGATGTTTGGTGCTAAAATGTTCTAGTGTCTGCTGAATTAACAGGACTCTCAGAGATCTCTCTTTACCTTGGCTGAATTCGTGCTGGGCAGTTGTCATCATTTCTGTGTGCCTCCCCCTTGCAGCAGTAGCTGCTGTATCAAAGTCTTCCTGTGAGACTAAGTCCTGTTCTTGATCAATTCTGCCCTAGTATTTTATATAAAATGTTGTCACCCCTCCAAACATTCTCCATTTTAGAATTCTGTCATACCAGTTTCAAGGTACCCATGTGGTTATCTCTGCCTGTGCAGTTCACTTTGACTGCTACGCCTTGCACTAAATCCTGAAGTGTCTGAAAGCATGCAGATCATGTCCTGGGGTGAAATGGTTTAGTGTGATGGTGTGTGTGTGTGTGATCGTGTGGTGGAGTGTCACGGTCATGTGGCAAAGCCCATGTGACTTCCTTTGCATAAATGTCTGTTCTTACAGGCCTGCTGTCCAGCTTGTGAAATGTTTCTTTGTGAATTTTTGTTCTCTTTCACAGTTGCTTTTAGAAGAGGATGACTGTGTTTATTTTGAATCATTTTGTCATGATAGAAGTGTGACTTCAAAATTTAGCTGGGATGTATTAAAGAAACACACACACACACAAACCGACTTTGTAAGTGTTTTAGACAAGAATAATTATGAGAAAAAGAAATATCTTTAATATTTCTTGCTCTCTCCGTGAGCAACACTGAGATATGAAAGTTCAGCCCATACTACAGTGAGTACATTGGAAATATACATGGGTGTCCTCTAAAGAAAAAAACGAAAATAAACCATAATAAAATGGAACAAATCTTGGATCACATATGAGCACAAAGTGTAGGGAAGTATTAAAGAGCATGATCCCAGATGGAACAAGTATTTGTACATTTTATGTGCTCCATAAGAAATTGAAGATTTCAGAGGCTGAAAATAATTGGAATGCAGCAGGCATTCATTAGATGTGCTCCCAGAGTAAAAGCAACGTAAAACTATCTCTAGTTTTTGTAGATGCTCATGTGGAGATGCTGATGTTGTGAGATACTCCCTCCAGCTTTCTTTTCAGAAGAAAGAGTGCCCTTATGTCCCTTCAGTGAAGATTAGCTGAAGGCCCTCAGTCAGTTGTTGCGGGGGTGGAGACACTTCTGCAATCATCACCACCCCTGCCCAGTTCTGCTCTAGTGAAAGGTAAAAGTTAATTCATACTCTGCCAAGTTCTGTGGAAAGATACTCGAGTATTATTCAGCAGACTAGAGATGAGCAGGGAAGATTAGAGTCATAAAATCCCAATGTGAAGACAGCACAGTCATCAGACACCTAATTAATCCTTTGAAAGGATTTCTACCTCCGCAATATGCCTGACTCCTCTGAACCTACTATTTGAGACTTTTTGTTCATTGAATTTCAATGACAACTCTGAGTATGAACAAGATTTGTGAGTTCACAGATTGGATGACAGAAAATGTTGGAAGCTAAAGATAATAAATAATTATCGGTACCATCTGGGCCCTTTCAAAAACACAGAGAATTTTAGAGTCACACAGAAATAGAAATCGTGCAAAGAAAACAAAAATGTTAGGTTTAAATTAGATGGGAGCAAAGATACTAATTATAAATTCACAGGGGAAATATGGATCTAATTTAGAAGCAATTGACACAAAATTATTCATAAACAGGATTCTTTTGAGATTAACACCCACACTGATGAGGTCCAGCACCCAATATCTTTTTATATCAAGATAACCAATGTTGCCAGACCAAGCTGTGGAGCCACTGACAGATTTTCCGTTTTTCAACAGTTAAACCTGATTACTTACTGACATTGTCCACATTGCATGTAGCGTGAAAACCATGGTGATTGCTTGAGCACAGAGAGTATATTTTCTTCTCAGGTCCTTCTGTGTCAATGAAGAATGAGGTAATCATATAAAAACAACAGTGGATGCTCTTTGTTTCCAGATTTGGCTTTGATAACCAAAGCCCAGAACAAGTCTATTTGGGGTTCCTGACCCTCCTGAAAAGGATGAGGGATGAAAATACACTTCAGCCAAGCCTCTGTCAGGAATTCCAATGATAATTTAGGGGTGTTTGTTGCTGAAAGTGTGCATAAACATTTGCCAACTACTAACTAAACCAAGTGCATCTTACCCTTAATACTTTGCATATTTCCTATTTTATTTAACTCACAATGCCTAGAATAGGTGCTATTTTCATTTCCTACACAAGGAGTGCATTATGTTCACTCAGTCAGCTGTCTACATTGTTCCTACGGGACTGTGCAGAGATTGGAAAGCTAAACAAGTGTTTAAAGGAACCCAGCTAATCCCGAGCAGATTGGGAGCTGTTGGGATGGGAATGAACAGCTATGGTGTGCACACTGTGTGGATCAAAGAAAGACTCAGGGAGATTAGTGCTCTCTCAACAGCAAATTCATGCAACAGTGGCTATGACCATGTGACAGATTTTCTTCCTAACAATCACTTTTGTTTCTCCGAGTGTTTAATAAAGTCTTCACTGAGTAGTTTTAATAGAAGACACCAGGTTCTGGGGAGGCAGAACCACTTTCATGTTTTACATAATAAAATGAATTTTCTGGTTTGCTAGCTCACCATTGACCAAACTGTGATAGGCTTAAAGCCGGCAGCCTGTCTATGCAAATGCACCAGTGTATTTTAGATTCACTATTCTCTTCAGCTTATTGGTCTGGCACTCACCAACTAGCAAGTTGTACTGAAGAAATGCGCAAAAGTAGTAGAAGGCTAAAGGCTATAATGGGTGTGCTTTACCTAGAATGGGGTAAATGCCGGGCTCTCATCTTTGGTAACTTAGCTCTACGTAGACAAATCTATATTATGTGAAGGTGTGCATGCATCTTCCCCAAATTCTCACAGGAACTTCAGAAAAGCATTATCTCTGTGCTCTTAGAAACTACAATCTTAACACTTAAAAAGCTGGATTCCTTTCATCCCTGTCTTTCTACCTGACACTACATTAAATCCCTTAGCACCAGTTAAAACGCAGTTAGAAATTTATCCCTGACACTGGCTTTCTCTTTCCCTGAAGGCTGTAATCCAAATTTCCCTGCCAATGTACATCAATCCCCATTCAATCCTCAAGTCTCTTATGCCAACTTCTTTCCATCTCCATTGTGCCCCTGGCATGGACCTCACTATCCCTTCAGAACTTTCAACAGTGTTCTGATGGGTCGTTCCAGCTGAAGTGTTCTTAAATGTTAATATGATTATGTTATTCTAGTATTTAACCATCTCAAAGCTTTCTGATATGGATAACATTTTAAAAATGCCTAACATTTTACTTTGTCTCTAGCAAATTGGCGTGAGAAAGCACAGCCCTTTAGGTCACATTTCTGATTCTTGCTCTAAGTTCTTCTTCAGACCAGATGCCAGTCATTCAGCTACTGTGCTTGCGGCCAGTCATTTGTCTATATACCTAACCGTTTCTTCCCAGCGTGGGTGCTAACCAACCTTTCCCATTTTTGACAGCTACATGGTGTCTCAATGACTCCATCTTCTTTTCTCTTCTATCTTTGCTTAAAATTCCCACCTTGCCCTATTCTGCACTGCCATAGGCCCAAAGCACTTCTTTATTAACCAATTGTAATAAAACATGTTCACAGTATATGGGGGGAATCTGACATCAATGGGCCTCATCTTTCCTTAGCAATTCTCACATGTAATATATTTTTAAAATTATCTCCTCTTCTACATAGTAAGTTTCAGGAAGAGACAACTGAATTGGTCCAGTCCTTTACTTGCTTTTACACAGTCATTGATGCTCAGTTAATGCTCATTGATACTTTGTCATGAATTGTGAAACTGGCATATATTTGTAGACCAAGAGTAATGAAATATGATCTCACTATAACTTTTGGATGTTTGGCTCCTTCTTCTACAGAAGTAAGCTCTCAGCATGACCTGAAAGACCCTTTCACTTTAATTCCAATATTTCCAGATCACCTCTGATGCTCTTCCAGCAGTATGGCCTCAAACATTCTGTTCAGAGTTTATTGAACAGCTGCTCTTGGTTCCATTCACATTCTGGTTATTCCCAGTGCTAAGACTTCCTTTCTACATTCCAACCCTCTAAGTCAACACATTTCTAACAATTCAATTTTCATGTTTCTCTACATTTTTCTAAATACCTCAGAATTTAGATTCTTAATTGATCTTATATTGGACATTTATACTAGGCATTTTTCTTTCTCCTTGTTTCTTAGGCATCTTGCTTGCTAGCCTCTCAGAGGAAAGTCCTGGACACAGTCATACCTTTTATGGGTATTAATGGAGTCTCCTGACAAAGAATCACTCATTGCTTTGGTTTTTAGGTTGTACTTTTTTTTTGGCAAAATTTTTTTTGCCAAATTTTAGATTATCTAAATAATACATTGGATTATTATATACACAGTAAGTAATTTTCACCATTCAGAACTGACAATGTAACTATACTTTAACAACATTGAAATGTCCATTTCCTGTGCATATATTTTACAAATGTCAGTTTTGTATGTTTTGGGATGAATCTAGTGCCTAATGGCTTATTTAACTGTAGAACTCACAGCCAATGGATTGCAAATTGTGTGAAAATGTTAAACTGCCCTTGGCATGGCTCTTTGTAGATTTGGAAGATGGACTGCTATTTAGCTAATTTAATTTATTTATTGTAAGTCAAAAACAATTACATTTTCACCACTGTTTCCATGTCTTTCCTAATTATTATAGAGGAATTACTATGATATTGAGATAAGAAACACACTTTCAATATGTGTCTGTTAAGTAAACATATTCATCATTTGCCTCATGCAAGATTTATAATCACACTTCTTGTGTGTGTGTGTGTGTGTGTGTGTGTGAGAGAGAGAGAGAGAGAGAGAGAGAGAGAGAGAGAGGGAGAGAGAAAGAGGGAGTCTGCTTTCCACCCTGACACAAATATGCAAGTATGTTCATAATTGTCAAATAAAAAAATCTTTAAAACTTCCTTTTGAGCACTTGTTCACTAATGTCACAGACACAATTGTGAGTATGTGCAAATAAGACATATATTTTCCCTGTCATTGACATAGCATTTGACACACTGTCTTCTCTTTCATCTTCATTCTCATTTACAATTTGTTATTAATTCTTTTCTCTTGATGAACATAATTTATTTTAAATCCAAAAAAGAAACATTATATTGCGTGTTGCTCTACTTTTTATTCCTAAAAAATTAAAAATTTCACCTAATCTATTTTGTTTTTAAATTATTGTTTAAATATTTTATTTGAAAAGTCTTCTAAGTATTTACCAAAAATACCCAGAGGCTGCTAAATTATATCAGAACAAAAACTAAGTCACTGGAGAGCTTCCTGTAGTTATAAAGCAATTTATTAATTACCTTGTTCATTATGTTAAGTTATTTAACAGTGAATATGATTGATTGTGCTATTAACTAGCTCACATTTCTATATGTTTCCATAAGGACTTTGTGATAAATGTCTCTAAAATCTTACTGTAATTAGATGCCACATGTAGAGTGTGAGCATCTATCCTTTCTAAGAAAAATATTGGGTGACATTGGTTGGAAATAAGGGGATAAAAATTCTGAAAATTCTACCTAATAGAAAGCAATAAGAACACTTAAGAAGTTCATAAAATTTAAAATTCTAGAACAAAATCGTTACAATATTCTTATGAGCTATTTATTCAAAAACAGTGGTTTAATTTGCATTTCTTTGATGGCTAAGGATGTTGAGCATTTCCTTAAGCATCTTTCAGCTATTTTAGATTACTCTGTTGAATTAGGTCTGTACTCCATTTTTTTGGATTATTTATTTTTGATGATCAATTTCTTTTATATATTTTTTATTTTGTATATTTTATATTTTTTATATTTTGTATATTATTTTATATATTTTGGAGATCAGTCCTCTGTCTGATATGGGGTTGGTGAAGATCTTTTCCCATTCTGTAGGCTGTCATTTTGTCTTCTCCTTTGCTTCACAGAAGCTTTTCAGTTTCAGGAGGTCCCATTTATTAATTATTTCTCTCAGTGTCTATGCTAATGGGGTTATATTTAGGAAGTGATCTCCTATGCCAATGTGTTCAAGTGTACTTCCCACTCTCTCTTCTATGAGGTTCATTGTTGTTGGCTTTATGTTGAGGTCTTTGATCCATTTGGACTTGAGTTTTGTGCATAATGATAGATATGGATCTATTTTCATTCTTCTACATGTTGACATCCAGTTATGCCAGCACCATTTGTTAAATATGCTTTCTTTTATCCATTTTACATTTTGTGTTTCTTTGTCAAAAATCAGGTGTTTGTGAGTATGTGGATTAATATCTGGGTCTTCAATTTGTTTCCATTGGTCCTCCTGTCTGTTTTTATGCCAATATCAGGCTGTTTTCAGTACTGTAGCTCTGTAGTAGAGTTTGAAGTCAGAGATTGTGATGCCTCCAGAAGTTTCTGTATTGTACAGGATGATTTTTGGCTATCCAAGATTTTTGCTTTTCCATATGAAGTTGAGTACTGTTCTTTTGAGGTCTTTGAAGAATTTTGCTGGGGTTTTGATGGGCATTGCATTAAATCTGTAGATTGCTTCTGGTAAGATTGTCATTTTTACTCTGTTAATTCTACTTACCCAAGAACATGGGAAATTTTTCCATTTTCTGCTCTTTTCTTCAATTTCTTTTTCAAAGATTTAAAGTTCTTGTCATGGTGTGGGAGGTCCTTTTCTCTATGTGTTGCTCTTATTGGTTAATGAATAAAGAAACTGCCTTGGCCTGTTGATAGGGAAGAACTTATTTAGGCAGGGAAAACTGGATGGAATGCTGGGAGGAAGAAGGCAGAGTCAGAGAAATGCTATGGAGATGCCAGAGTCAGACATGCCGAAACTTTGCCTGTAAGCCACTGCTATGTGGTGATACACAGATTAATTTAAATGGTTTAAATTAAGGTGTTAGAGTTAGCCAAGAAGAAGCTGGAGCTAATGAGCCAGGCAGTGATTTAGTTAATATAGTTTCTGTGTGGTTATTTCATGGCTGTGAAGCTGGGAACCACCAATCAGCCTCCCTACTACATTGTCACACAGGTCTTCTACTTGTTTGTGGCTATTGTGAAGGGTGATGTTTCTCTGATTTCTTTCACAACCCATTTATTATCTGTGTAGAGCAGGGCTACTGATTTTTTGAGTTAATCTTATATCCTGCTACATTAGTGATAGTGTTCATGAGTTGTAGAAGTTCCTTGGTAGAATTTTTTAATTTGTATCCCCTTGATCTCCTTGTTGTCTTATTGTTCTAGCTAGGATCTCAAAAACTATATTGAATAAATATGGAGAGTGGACAACCTTGTCTTGTTCCTGATTTCAGCAGAATTGCTGGGAGTTTCTCTCCATTTAGTTTGATGTTGGCTGTTGGCTTGCTGTATGTTGCCTTTATTATGTTTAGGCATGTTCCTTGTATCACTGCTCTCTCCAAGAAGAAACAACTCTGAGATTCCATCTTACACCTGTAAGAATGGTCAAGATCAAAAACACTGAAGACAACTTATGCTAGAGAGGTTGTGGGGTAAAGGGAACACTTCTGCATTGCTGGTGGGAGTGCAAACTGGTACAGATGCTTTAGATATCAGTATGGCCATTTCTCGGAAAATTAGAAACAACCTTCCTCAAACCCAGCAATACCACTTTTGGATATATACCCAAAGGATGCTCAAGGGCATGTGCTCAACTATGTTCAGGGCAGCATTGTTTGTCATAGCCAGAAACTGGAAACAACGTAAATGGCCCCCAACCAAAGAATGGATAAGGAAAATGTGGTACATTTACACAATGGAGTACTACATAGCAGAAAAAATATCTTGAAACTTGCAAGCAAATGGATGGAGCTAGAAAACATCATTTTTAGAGAGGTAACCCAGACCCAGAAAGACAAGTATCATATGTATCCACTCATAAGAGTCTTTTAGACATAAAACAACAACAACAAAACCAGCCTATAAATCACAATCCCAGAGAACCTAGACAACAAAGAGGACCCTAAGAGAGACATACATGGATCTAATATACATGGGAAGTAGAAAAAGACAAGATCTCCTGAGTAAATTGGGAGCATGAGGACCTTGAAAGAGGACTGAAGGGGAGGAGCAGAGAAAAATGGATAGCTCAATAAAGTCAATAAAAAATAAAATAAATTAAAAAATAATGGTTTAAAATTTGTAAAACCTGTAAACTTTATAGTATTTTAATTGCCCCTCTCCCCACATCTTTCTCCTACTCTTGGTAGCCTCAATATCCAAAAGCCTTGCAGTCTCACTTCCTTTGCTGAGGGTGTGTAGAGTTAGTCCTCCCATATAACCCCTAGTGTTTATTCTGATTGTGTGGACATTACAGAAGGTTGGTAGCATATTCCACTCACAGAGTGTGTGAGTGTGACTCAAATCAGAGCTTTCCCAAAGTGAACAAAATTTTGTCAACTGCTATTTGTTAAAGAATTAGTGGCAATTGCTTGTGACAGTAATGACAGTTGAGAAAAATCAAGAGTTGATGGAAAAACATAAAAAGAAAAGATGCTTGGATATATCCATACTATCTTCAAAGATCTCTGTTATATTTTTTGAAATCTAGAAGATCCTCACTTGCATGGTTCCATGTTCTTATGTGGAGCTACGTGTACACTCCGGAAGACCTGAGGGGCCTCAGGTTTTCATGTTTGTCTGACTGTGGGGTCCCATGTCTACATGGTATCTTGGTTACTTCTGTTGCTGTGATTGAGAAAATCAATTTTCAGGATCAAAGGTTTATTTTGGCTCACAGCTCAAGTATACAGTACAACATGACGTCCAGTGCAGCAGGAGCTGGAGTCGTCTGCGCATATTTTGTCTTCAGTCAGGAAGAAGAGAATGAGGAATGATTGTGCTCAGCCTATTTTATCATTTTTATGCAAGTCCAGGATCCAATCTCAGGGAGTGATGTCACCCACAGCGGGAAGGTTTCCCCTTTTATTCAACTTAATCAGAATAATTCCCCACAAGAACACCCAATAGCCTGTCTCCCTTTTGATTCTAGATGTCACCAAGCTGACAATTTACTATCACACATGGGGAAGGGAACTTAGCTTGCAAACTGAATTAATGTTTTGTTTTAAACCATTTCAGAGCCTTTAAAGAGAACTTGCTCTCAAGCCTCCATGGGGGTAAGCCTCAGGTGATTACCTGAAATGACTAAAGAGGACAAGGGCTTTTCCTGCAGAGACTGATGAGGACAAAGGTCACAGCTGGTGGGAAGCTGAAGCTGATGTTGAATTGACTTGTTTTTCTTTTGTGAGAAACTACTGAATAGCATGCATAAATGCAAACATATGGGAACATTTTCGTATCACAGATGACATGATATTTCCACTTCCTTTTCTTCTGGTTCTCAGCCCATTCAGTTATTTATAATGTCTGGAGATTATTATACTTTATATTAGAGGAGATACCATGAGAAGAACATATGTCAAAGTGGCATCACAATGGGCAGAGGTCTGGGTATGAAAATGTATAGTGACTCTAGGCATGAAACCTTCCAAGGAATGGGGCATGATGGCTCACACTGTGATCTCAGTAGACAAAACACCATTTGGGTATGATGCTGTGGAAACTAGCCCTACATTCCCCAAGATAAACTGTTTGTGATGACATTATCAGAAGCAAAATCTGGAGTTGGCAACAAGCAAGAAGAAAAAAAATTCAGCGAGCATGGAATTATGAAACTGAAGATGAGATGGAGAAAGACAAGTCTATACATACAGACAAATACACAGTGTTTGATTAATACACTTCCTTATCTGAAACTTCTGTTATACACTGCACATAACAGCCTCAATATCCATAAAGTACTGTGGGACAATGGTCTTTTATCCTGTCACTTGTATTATTTTTAATAAAATGCTGATTGGCCAGTAGCCAGGCAGGAAGTATAGGCAGAGCAATGAGAATTCGGGGAAGAGGGAAGTTTCAGTCTGCAGTTGTGACCCAGCCACAGAGGATGCAAGATAGCAAGATATGTCTGCTTTGCTGAAAAAGGTACCAACCTACGTGGCTAACATAGACAAGAATAATGGGCTAATATAAGGTATAAGAGTTAATAAGAAGCCTCAGCTAATGGGCCAATCAGTTTTATAATTAATGTAGACCTCTGTGTGTTTCTTTGAGACTGAATGACTGCAGGACCAGGTGGGATAGAAAACGTTTGTCAACAAATGGTGGCCAACATGTGGACAACTGCATCCACATAAAGCCTTAGAGAGCTTGGGAAGTTTTTCTAGGTAGAACAGAATAGAGTTAAGCACGGCTTCTTGATAGCAGCACTTTCTCGGGTAGGCTCTGCTTGCTAGAGGCAAGTACTCTCTTTTATGATAGGCTTCCTGACTCAGCTTTAGCTATAAAACCTTGCAACTCTTTTAAGAGGTTCTGCCATGAAACACTTAAATGGTGTTGATGAAAAGCTGATGGCATGCTTTTTGGTGGTGGCAGGGGCCTTGAAATGCCATAGAGTTGTGGCAATAAACATGACTCCATCCAGTACATCTGGCATGAGGCTAGACTCTCAGAAAAAAGCTAAGGAATGGGCTGAATCCAGCTGTCAAAGCCATGGCTTTAATACTAGCCATATTGTTTAGCAAATTTAAGATTCATGTGGTCAGAAAAAGAGAGATAAACAGTAAAGATAGATTCAAAGACAATGAAAACCTCTAAACATTTTTCTGTGTGTTTAAAAATATATGTAGGTTTGATAAAAAGGGGATAAAGTCCTTAAAATAAAAAAGAAAAAATAGTAGTTGGGTATGGTGGCACATACCTTTAATCCTAACACTTGGGAGGCAGAGGCAGATGGATCTCTGTGAGTTCAAGGACAACCTGGTCTACAGAGTGAATTCCAGAAGAGCCAAAGATAAACAGAGAAACCCTGTCTCAAAAAGTCAAAAATTAAAAATAGAAATAAAAGAAATAGAGGTTAAAATAAAGCCATGTAAAGATGAAAAACACACAGAGAACCTGGATACTGTATGTTATTATGTTCTCTTTGAATTGTTTGAATGCTGAGGAAGGAGAAACAGCTGCTGAAAGATATTTGTTTATAAACACTGCTGAATTAATCCAAGATAGGTATTTTAAAAATACTTTGACTTTAAAATTGAAGTCAAAATGTATGTTACTTTGGAGAATAGTATTTGCTTTGTTTCCATAGGAAATGAGAAGCTGTGGATTCATTCTGAGCTAAGAAAAATCAGGTTTGATCAAGGAAGACCCCTGAGAAATCTCCAATAGGAGCAGATGGCCCAGATCTCTGAGTTCTACATCCAGAACAGTTCAAAGACTGCTGTCTGAGATGATCAAGTCTCACAGGATAGTCCAATCATGACTTGATCATAATTATAAATTTTCTTTAGGTCCCCATAAGATTATCAGTACCCCCATTAGCAGGAAGTATCCTAGAAAACTATGCGCACATTACCAAAAAATGGACTATGGATATTTTCCTCTGTTTAGAATGTTGGTTCCAAGTTGTTACAGATAATGATCAGGAGAAAAGACTATTAGATTCAGAGTTCTTGTTTAAAAAAGGGGGGGAGTGCTGTGGGACAATGGTCTTTTATTCTGTCACTTGTATTATTTTTAATAAAACACTAATTGGCCAGTAGCCAGGCAGGAAGTATGGGCGGGGTGACCAGGCAGGAACTAGAGGTGGATCAGTGAGAATTCTGGGAAGTGGGCAGTTTCAGTCTACAGTTATGACCCAGCCACAGAGGATGCAAGATAGCAAGATGTGACTGCCTCACTGAAAAAGGTACCAATCCACGTGGCTAACATAGACAAGAATAATGGACTAATATAAGTTATAAGAGTTAATAAGAAGCCTGAGCTAATGGGCCAATCAGTTTTATAATTAATGTAGACCTCTGTGTATTTCTTTGGGACTGAATGACTACAGGACCAGGTGGGACAGAAACTTCTGTCAACAGAATAGAGCTTATTAATGTCCCTTCTAGGAGTCAATCCATAAATTCTTAAAGTCCTAAAGAGTTTTGTAAATGCTGGTATAAAGAGTTTAACATATTTTTATCTCAAATCATAGAGATTGTCAGTTTTTCTTTCCCATCAACTAATTGTGAAAGATAGACACCATAAAAACTAACCTTATTCTCCATGGTACAGAGTTTTAGGAACCTTGAAGCAAGTGATCTGAAGTAAAGCTTCTTTGAATCTAGAGCTGAGATGCAGAATATAAATAGCCAGTAAAAATCCAGAAAGACAGTGGCCCTATCTCTAGGGCATCAGATATTCACAGTTTCTACCAATGCAGAGATAATGTGTGTATATTAGTATCTATTTCTGTTTTGAGGTTTCTTAACTGCAGCTTTTGTTATTTGAATAATGTTGGCATCATGGTGTATAAGACATAGCTGGGGTTGGAGAGATGACTCAATAATTAAGAGCATTTGATTTTTTTCCCAGAGAACTGGAGTTCACTGTGCCCACATTAGGGGACTCACAACTGCCTATAACTACAGTTCTAATGAATCCAATCTCTTCTAGCCTTTATGGGAGCCTCCAGAATCCACATTCATTGCAGAAACTCACCCAGGTACATTAAAGTAAGATTCAGCCCAGAATACTGAGGTTGACTAGCGCTTTCTTTACTTTTAGATTACAGTATTACATGTTCATCATATCTTATGGGTGGTTCTTATGGAACTGTTTTTTAGAGCTAAAGAGTCAAAGTAAGAATAGAATTTAGAGGTCTAATGATGCTGTGGGGTGCTGACAGAAAAGAAGCCATTGTCTTCAGTGATGTAGTCACTGGTGAGTCACCCATGTGTCATACTCATGGCCATATGAGTGGTTCTGGCTAAACTCAGTAGGCATAAAGTCAAAACAATAAAAACAGACAAAAGTGGGATGGGGTGGTGATAGGAGAATAGGAAAGGGTGGAGTGCTAAGGTTGACCAAAATATATTATAGATATGTGCAACTGTCAAACAATAAATTGATGAAAAGTATAAATTTCTTATAAAGCTGGATCTCATTCCTACTCTAGTCCATGCTCCACACTCTAGCAGAAGTCTCCATCAGTGCTTTAATGTTCCTGTTCTCCACATCATTTCTTCCTCATCTCTCCTGAACTTATATTGCTCCTTTCTTTGTACTCATAGGAACATTTATTTTAAGTTCTGTATATCTTAGCTCCATTCAACAGAAGTTTATTGCCTATGCAGCAGTGAGGTGCTCTGGAAATGGAATTGGAGTCTGGCTCTATATCTGTATGTGGCATCTTTGGCAAGATACTTAATCCTTCTTTGCTTTAGCTTTATTATGTGTGAAGTGGAATATTACTGTAGAACTCTCTTTGTAGGATCATAAATGCTAATGTGCAGTGTGCTTAAGATAGAGTCACTATTTGACATATAGGTTTTATACTAAACAATTCCACAAAACCAGCCTCATAAACCACATTGTTAATGATGTCCCTGGAATTGTGCAGCCTGCTTCATCAACAGCAACAAATGCTGTTTTTTATAAAAGAGTCATTGACACATAAGCAGGGTGCAAATATCTGAAGGACTGACTATTGTTGTTAGGTTTCCTAATGAGAAAAGCAGACATACTCAGATTATTTTCCATCATTCACTTCCATATCTTCTTTCTTCATCTTCTGTTGGACTTAATCCTTCCTGTTCATTTCTCTCTCATATTTGTTTATTAGACATTGTCAATTCACTGCTGCTCACACTATATGTATTATTCTCAGGTAATTACAAATTGCTAGATTTGTCTGAAGGGATATTTGAAAAATCAGAAAGATTGCTATCTAGATAATCAAGTGGGAAATTATATGAAAATGAACCACTCATCTCTAGAAATTTACAGAAAAAAATTATGTATGTGGATTGAACTCTTGTTCTTAAGATGAAGTAAATAATTTCTTGTTAATTCTGTAGAACACTAAAACAGCTTCATCTCTGAGGCAGATTATCACTGAACTCCAGGCTTCCTGGATCTCTTGTATGCCAACACTTTCAACTATAACACTGTTTAATAAATTCTTTAGTTTTTAAAGTATTCATTTATTTATTTATGTGTATGTGTGTGTGAGGCTGTATGAATTTATATACACCACATGCATGCAGGTAGTTTCAGAGACCAGGAGAGGGCGCCAGATTTCCTGGTCTGGAGTTACAGGCTATCATGATCTACTGGACGTGAATACTGGGAAGGAAACCCAGGTCTGCTGTAAGAGTGATATATAATTCCACTCACTGGGCCATTGCTCCAGTTACTGTAACTTCTATGCCATCAATATTAGAAGTGGGAGGACTGTTCACTGGTAGAATATCTATGGCTGCAGTGACTATATATAGTATTAACAGTTTAGGGACAAAACAAGTAGAAATTCATTTGGCAGCTTAACCTCTCAGTGAAAGCCAACTCCTTGCTTCAGTCAAAGTGAATGTAATTTCAGCATTTCGAAAGCCAGTTCTGATGGGTCTCCAACCACACTCATTGTTTTGCACAATAGCTAAAAAAAAAAACCTGAGAAATTATTATGAAAAAAATATATAAAAAAGAGAAATCTGTGTTTTCAATAGATTAGGGGTCAACAAATGTCACTTTTCTTTGTCATTACTACCCTGGTCAAATTTCTAGGAAAATTCTAAAAATATTTTTATTTATTACTTGGTAATTTCATATACAAACAAAATCTTTGACTTATATCCACAGCATCTCTCTCTAACTTCTGAAGAATTGTGGAGTTGATGATACAATTTAAACTCCCCGCTACACTCCTCTCCCAGCATCATGTAGCTGTCTTTCTCCTCTTCCTTCCTCTCTGTCTTCATAATCCAGGAGAAGGAGATCAGTTATTTTCAGTGGCGCAACCTAGTAAAAAGCTTAATGAAGCCCAAGAGGAAAAAACAGTATAAATATAAACCACTGAGGGAAATGGTTTGATTTTCTATGCTAGCATTGAATGCATGCTTATCTCTAACATAGGACTTCTATTTGTAGACATCATCTAGAGAATAATATAAACACATGCACTAAAATATGCACAATCCATGCACAAAATAAAGTGTTGGGAGCCATGTGGCCTAGTAGGTGGAGCAACATATGAGTACTTTGTCTGACAGGTCTGTGCAAGGCAGTACCTGTGAAGATGGTCTCTCACTCGGGAAGTATCCGTGGACCTCAGGACAGGGCACACTACTGCTAAGAACCTACAGCCTGCTTGCTCTCTTGTCTCTCATTATTTTGATGATTTCCTTGGTGGTTTTGAATTTCATTTTGTCAGTCATGCAGGGGACAGATGTAATTATTCCTGGAAACCCCATTTTTTTTTCTCAAATACTCTTCTCTAAAATTTCTTCGGGAAGTGATACTTCTCAGGTTTCTTATCTGGAAATACCAGCTGTCACTTCAGACCCTGGGCCTTTTCTGATTCAGTCCTGACAGAGTCAGAGGTGATAAAAGGTAATGGGCACATACAAGGAACCAACACAGGAGACATTAACTACTGTTAGTCTCTAAAAAATGGCAGGTGTCCTGAATGGGGCAGTGGGGGATGACACAAAGGAGCAGCAGTTCCTCAAGGGCCAGCAGCGGGCCACAAAGGGCAGCTGGTCCCACCATCTGAGGTCTCAGCAGCTTCCACGTGGGTGGGAGACCATGGAGGGTGAGAGACAGATACACCATGCAGACAGAGTTTGGGTATAGAGTTTATTTAGTGGGTTATGGAAGGGAAGGAGAAGGAGAGAGTAAGGGCAGGGGTGGGGGAGAGGCAGCAACCACCTCTTCAGAAGAGGGACAGGGAGAGAGAGCACAGGCTGGAGGAGGTGGAAGATCCACTTGCCTTGGCAGATGGGGGGAGTGGGTGGGGCTTGTCTCTTAGGAGGCAGGGTATCCAGCTGACAGGACAGATCATAATATTCCCATCTCTTATAATAAAAAGGCGGGAAGTTAGGCACAAGTTAAAGGAATTGGGATGGCAGATTCTCAAGACTGCTTCCTGCATATTTGTGAGTGTGGTCTTGGGGAGGGCAGAGAAAGCTGGGTGCTGTCCACATCCTGGGGTAGCTGGTCTCTTTGCTCCTGTCCGATGTTTGTGGTATGGAACCGTCCCATGTCTCTTAGACCTGGCAAGGTGTTGACAGAACAGAGGACAAAGTTAAGCTTAGGAAGAGAAAAAACATTTTAGGACCAGGGATTTGAGGGGTGCGTCTGACCTGTTTAAGGTGGACCCTCCAATTTGGTTCCCTGGAACTTACAAGAATTTTTTGGGTTTGTGAAAACATAAGTCTTAAACAGCAGCATATTTGTACCAGAATGACTGTGACATATTTTTGCATAATGAAAAGTATCTTTAACTTGTATTTGTCCGCACATCTTCATAACTTGCAGGTACACACCTTAGTAACTTTTATTTGTATTTTACTGAACTTTGCTTGGTGAGGCTGTCCTTTTAAACTGACAAAACCTCTCAGCTGTCAAACTGCATTAGAGATCTTTGAAAAGGATAAAATTTTATTTGAGTTATTGATTAAAAAATAAGAGAGAACTTATTTGGTTGGCACCTAGAGCTACTCCTCAGGGTCCTCCATGGTTGTTGAGGGTCGTATTTGCCTTTTGCTGTTTGGCACAGGGCCTGTCAGGCTTTAGAAGATCCTGTGCATTAGAAATCTGTAGGAAGACAAGCTTACTTTGACCTGAACAGCTAGGCTGTCAATGTCAGTGATTCTGTCCACTCTCTGGAGATCTTCAGTTTAGAGAAAAGACAGTTTTGCTGAGTGGTCAGCACTTGGCAGATGGACATTGTTTTCTGCCCATTTGTCTTGTCTTCTTTGAAGGAAATAGAGTGCTGCTGCTAGGATCCAATCTATCTCTCTTTGTTATGAAAAGTCTTCTTCTTCTTCTTTTTCTCCTCCTCCTCCTCCTCCTCCT
>PVIU01017319.1:0-42147 GCA_004026605.1 Ondatra zibethicus
CTGGGACTGAATGAGCATATGATCAAACCAGACTCTCTGAATGTGGCGGCAAAAGTTGGCAGATGGAGAACCCATCAACAATGACACCAGGACCTATCTCTTCTGCATGTATTATCTTTTTGAGAACCGAGTCTTTTTGAATGCACTCCTTCCTAGGCCAGGAGGGATGGGGGTGGGCCTTGGACTTCCAACAGGGCAGAGCACCATGCCCTCTTTCAAGGAAGAAGGGGGAGGGAGGAGGGGTTGGGAGGTAGTGGGAGGAGACCGGGAGAAGGGGAAGAAAGGAAAAAAAATTTATTTCTTTAATTATGTTCTTGAATGGAAAAAATAAAACAAAACAATGTATGGAAAAAAATCATATCATTTGCAAATAAAGATATGCAAACGTAAAAAAAAAGAGTTCAGAGCCTATAATGTCATTCTCATTCAAAATGAATCATCATTCCATAACTTGAATGCTGACAGATTATCACTCTGACTATTCTATTTAGTTCTGTCAAAGTTTGAAAAACTATATTTAAGGCATTTTCTTTTAGAAAATATAAAAAAAGAAATATAAAAGTCTAATTTTGAAGGCTTCATTTGTCAACAGACTATTTTTCAAATCTAATGTCGGAAAGGTGACATGAATATGCAATGCAGATAAAACCTATTAACTTGTACTGCTGCCTTGACAGCAACATGCAACTTTTCAGTAAGGACTAGCCCTCTATCTACAGGTAAGTATATTTGGTTATTAACAAAAGGATAACAAAAAATAGAGGAAAAAAGGAAAAGTCAAATCTTTGACAACCTTAACTATTAACCTATTTTAGAATATTTTTAAAGATTTTAACATTTCAACATAATTTTAAAGATTTCGGTTATTTTAAAATGAAACACAAAAATGCATATCAGAATAATGTGTGACCCAAAAATAACAACTAATTAAGAAAACAAATTTAGTTCCTAGAGTAAGGGACACCACAATAACTGAAACATTCATAAATTTTATGTCACAAAACAAAACATTTAACAAGGAGCTCATTACTCTAAAAGAGTCAGATGTTACAATTTCAACATGAAAACTTCAGAAACTTTATAATTATTAAAGCAATTTGTTTGGATCATCCTTGTGGATTCCTGGGAATTTCCCTAGTGCCAGGTTCCTCACTAGTCCCATAATGGCTTCCTCTATCTCTTTCCTTACTCTCCCTCTCTGTCCTTTCCTTATCTCCACCATCCCCTTCTCTAATGCTCTCCTCCCCCCTCCCCTTCTTCCCTCCTTCTCCCCATTTCCCTTTCCCTTCTCCCCCCCCCCAATTTTCTCAGGAGATCTTGTCTACTTCCCCTTCCCAGAGGGACCCATGCATGTCTCTCTTAGGATTCTCCTTGTTACCTAGCTTCTCTGAGTTCCTGATCTATAGACTGAATATCCTTTGCCCCATGGGAAGCCTTATCCTCTCCTAGGAGTGGATGGGGGTGGGGTCAAGGAAGGTGGGGGGAGCGGAAGGTGGGGAGGGAGTGGGAACTGAGATTTGAATGTAAAATGAGAAAAGACAATGGTTTTAAAAATTAAATAAATTTAAATAAAAAGTACTTTGTTGGCAAGAAAAAAGGGGTGAATTATAGAAGTTTAAGCAATGTCTCTTCAATATCATGCAAGTTATAAATCTAATAGAATAATAAACAACATGGAAAAGTTACTATAAAAAACTGATCGAAATAAATAAATGAATATTGGACATCGTGAAAAATGCAAGAATAATATAGTTGAAAAGATTGAATGTTTAAAAAGTACAAAGAAAAATTGAGTAGTGTGCTAACTATTCTTGGTTGTCAACTTGACTACATTTGGAATGTAGCTAGGTATACTTGGGAGGGATTTTTCTTTATTATTTTTATTAAATTTATGTTTTAAACAATCTTTTCTCAAATGTTCGTACCTACCATGAGGGATTTTTCTTGATTGAATCATGTGAAAACTCACCCTAAATTTGGATCATTTGCCATGGGAGGACCCAACTTAAATCTGGGCCACATTTTCTGGTGGCAGTATATATAAAGGACACAGGAGAAGGAATCTCTTGCGATTTCTCTACTTGTCCCACTAGCTCTGGCAAGTTCATCCTTTCAGTGAAATTAGAGCCTGCTTCTTCAGAATTCCGATGTATGGTGAAGAGCACCTGTGACATCCATCCTTGTGAACCAAATAACTGTTTATTCTTGAACTTTCTTCTGGGAAACAGCCATTGTTGGGCTACCATGTCTGTAAGCCACTCTAATAAATAATGTTTTGTGTACATAGGTTCGTGCTATCAGTTTAGTTTCTCTAGAGAACTCTGACTAAGACAAGCAGTGTCTATCCTCACCAATAGTCACATGCAATCATAATCAGGATTAAGTGAAAATTAACATGTTAAAAGGTAAGTAGGTCTAACTGTATCATGAGTACAGGAATTTTTCTCTTAAAATTCTGCAAAAATGGCTTTTTTTTTAATCTGTCATTGCTTTAAGACACTCTGATGGGTTATGCATCTAATTTCCCACTTTTTTTTTTAATCTGTGTTGTCAAAGAAATTTGGGCAAGCGTCATTTGAGGGAAAACGATCACATTACTCTACTTTCCTAAGCCAGTTTCTATCCACCTTTCTCACTGGTATGTTCGTGTGTCTTTCACTTTTGAACAGGTGCTATGTTCAACACGTGTAGCAGATGCCACACTGCACAACAAATATACAAATACAAAATGCTTAAACACCATTCGAAGAATTGGCATGAGAGAAGTCAACAGCTGGGCCAAAGGTTTTCAAAACACCGAAGGCTTCAAACCTAAGTTTAATCAAAAATTTCCTTAAATGATGGAATTTATATAAATTCTACATTTAAAGCAGAATGGATATGTATGCTACTAGGAAAGAATGCCTAGGAACCCATTGTTCCTGTAAAATAATTTCGTAGCCACATGCAGAGACAGCCTGTCAGTGGGATTGCCAGGTAGTACTTATTTCATTTCTCTGTATCAATTTCTTTCTTCTATCCTCAGCATTCTAAGCTGCATTCCATTATAAGTAGACACATTCTTCTCTTTTCTATGACTCCTTGAACAAAATCTGTCTGAGGTATTAAAAGCTTTCTATCGACTAAACAAGGGAGGCACAGAAATGGAGTATAGAATACGTGACTATTTCGCTGCTTCTCCCTGAGGTGAGGATGAGGTATTCGACATTCTCTTCAGAGAACTCTCACTTCAGAATCTTCAGGCTTGTTGTCATCACCTCAGTGGAACAGACACCCATTTTGATTACAACGCAAGCTCCAAAAAATATTCAGTTATACTTCAGTTCCCCAAAGCACAAACCCAGGAGCCTTAGCTAGTAGGTAGATGTTAATGGAGCTTCCCAGCTCCTGCCCAAATAAAATCTAAAACTTCTGGTACTTCATTAATGACAATCCAATTAAATCCTGTAATTGCTTTTGCAAAAATGAATATGCAGAAGATTGTCCTGTTGGTATAGGATACTAGTGACTTAGGATACTAGTGTCTATATCTTAGAATTTAATTTAAAAATACATTTATAAGAACTGCCAGTTTTACCTTTCTAATGCCTTAGCTATAAATTCATTAAAATAATTTCACACATGTATTTCATGAATACTTATCTTACTGAAAATGAAGATGTAAAAAGGAGAAAGCCATCACTAAATTAGATTTTCAGCTCCTTCCAGAGAAGCCACATCCCTCCACTGATTGCATCTCCCTTCATGAATTTTGATTTGAATGAAAAATGTCATTCATAGTCTCATATATGGTAAACACACTAAGTAACTTCATATAATATATTTTATATCATATTTCATATAGTTTATATTAATGCAAACCATAAGCATATGAATGGTAATTTAAGAATGTAAATAATATCATTGAGAAAAACCTTTTGTTTTTCTTAACATGGGGCCATTTCTCTTTGTTATTTTGTTAAATATTGATTCAAATATTTTCCATTGTTTTCCTATATATTTTATTATCCTCATTGACCTATGAAATTTTCATATATATCAATATTAATAGATACCACTTAATATTCATATTTTATACTGCCTATGTTGCAAGTATATTTTTATTTTTTCCAAATTTACCATTATAGGTTCTCTCTTTGTAACTTATTTTTGAAGGCTTTCCCTACTTGAAAAGTAAATTTACAAGCGTGAATGATGGTTCTGTGGGTAAGGGTACTTCCCACATAAGGTTGGTGACCCAAGCTAAATCCCCAGAGTCGACATCAAATGAAAGAAGAAAACATATTTACAATATTGCCCTCTTACTTCCACACATGTGTTATGATGCATATGCACATATACATACACACTCACACACGTGTATGCACACAGTATAATAATAAACAAATTTTAAATCAAGTGTACAGTCTTCTATACTGTCTTTGCACAGACTAAATTTACTTTTACATGAGTATGGCTAATGTAATTTTATTTGGTCTTGTGAATAATCTACTTTCATATGAGTTTTGTGAATAAAAATCTCATCAAAGTTTTATAGAACAAACACCAATTTATTCTCTAATGAATAATTTATTTCTCCGCCTATAAAATTTCCACTTTATATGGAAATATGCTAAGTAGAGAATGAGGGGAGGGGTTGACACTTAAAAAGTCATTACCCCAATTAATCATGGCAGAATTGTCACCTCGTGACTATTGGTAGCACTTTGATGTTAAAAGTACAAGCTGACACCACTTTTTCCTTCAATATTATCTTGACTATTTTCTCACATTTAATGCTACTTACAAATTTTTGTCCTCATCTCTCGCTTAATGGGGAAAAATTCATGATTTGAATGGCTTTGCTCTGAATTATGGGCTTGTTTTATGAAAATGAAAGTATTTTAAATAAGAAATTTCCTTCCTTATAATGTTTTATATATATATATATATATATATGCAGCTTTTTCTGCATTCTTAAACAGCATTTGGGTATTTTAGAATTTGAAACCTAAGTTCCTTGAGCATCGTTTGCTGATTTTACTCATGAACATTTTACAGTTTCTGTTTTTGTTACAGCTAGCAGTGACTCTACTTGAACTTTGAATATGATTTTCCCTAGTTTGATGTTACAGTTTGGAATATAATTGTTTTCATAGGTTGATACTTTATTTAGCTTCCTTGAAAGTAACTTAATGCATGTTGATGGCTTTGAAGCTGATTCATAGACTATTCATGTGACAGGCGTCCTCCCCAGGTACCAGGACACTGTCATTGCTGCTGTCACTGTAGCTGCTGTGATTGGGTGTCTGTGTCCTGGTAAAGAGTCAGGGTGATACTGGTCCAACTTCATTTCCCAAGCTTTCAATAAGAAACAGTCCAAATGTCACTCATGTTATGGGTCTTTATAGATCTTTTGATAAAGAATTATCAGGATAATGAACAGGAAACTAATTTTCTAGACTTTGTTACCCTATTCACTAGAAAATGCTATTTAAATTGTGTATTTCCTTAAATTGTGTATTGCATTAATAAGTTTTATTATTGTTAAACTATTCTTACATTTCTGAGATAAACACTAATTGTTTACCATATATTTGTTTTTTATTTTAATATTTTATTTATCTACTAACTTTTTTTTAATTGTGTATGTACATGCCATGGTGCATGTGTGGAGGTCAGAAAACAACTTACAAGAGTTAATTGTCTCCTTCTACCATATTGGACTCAGAGATCAAACTCAGGTCATCTGGATTGGCAGCAAATTCCTTTAGTCACTTAACCAATTTGCTAGCCCTATATCATTTATTAGTTTTATCATTGTTTGACATTATTGATATATTTTAATTTTTTTTACACATAGATAGGTTGCTCATGTATTGTCCTTCATTGTTTTTCATTAAATTAATCAATAGCTTATTAATGATTTGGAAGTTATATACTCTGCATTTCTGTATCTAATATTAAACAACTTTTTTATAATATATTATTTTAAAAAGAAACTATTGTTAAATGATGTTCCTTAAATGTCCATCAAAAAGCAAGAACTATGGAATTTTTACTTTTAGTTGTCATGTTATTCTATTTGCAATTTTTAAGCTATAAATGGTTGATATTTAAGTATTGGTGCTTAGAAGAATTACAACATATTCCTTATTACTAATTTTTATTAATTTTACTGTTGCTAATATCCTATATATTCTTCTGTGTTTCATAGTTCTGTTTTTGTAAAACATCCAAAAATAAACCAACTTTTGTCTATAATTGATACACTTTTATGACTCAATCTATGTGCAAAACAACCCTATTTCTCTTTCACAATCAAATGTCAGGGAAGAACGACAGGTGGAGATTGTTTATCTTAAAATGCAGTTTCCAATATGTTCTTACATCTCATAAATCCAGCGGATTTGCAGCAAATCTAATTTCAATCTATCATTTCCTGGCGTACTCACCTTCTATTTCTCAGGAAGATTTTAGGGGTTTGTTCTTGTCTTTTAGTGTCCTAAATCTCATTAGATCGGGTAGTGTTCACAATCTGGCTGAGTGCTTTATAATCTTGCTGAATAATTTATTTAGGCTTCATAATATAAAGAAACAGTATCTTTTGGTTTTAAGAAATGTTTGGCCGATATTTCATCTACTGCCAACCGACTGCTTTTGTCCTGTGTTCTGAATGTTCAAGCAGATAGAGCTGAAATGTGGGCCCTATCATCTGCACCTTCCCAGGGCTTTCTCATTTTATAAGCTTTTGTTCTGCATTGTGCTGAATTTTGTTATTTGTTTGAAAAAGTATCTTGACCATGTAACTAACTTCACAGAACAAGTGTAAGGATTATAGGCATGCCTTCAGTTTAAAAAGTAAAAACCTCACCCTTAAGCTCTGGGGACCATGTAATGTGAATTTTAGATAGGAGCATCCTTTTGAAATTTGTGTATTAAATACACCCAGGTAGAAAAATTATTTCCTACCTGTTTCTTTGACTCTAAGTTCTAATTGCTCCCTTCTTTGTCTCTCATGCTGGCTTCCCTGTATACTTAGTGCTTTGCTTGCTTATCTTTTAAAAGCAATGGGTCTCAACCTTGCTAATGCTGTGACCCTTTAATAAAGCTTCTCAGGATGTAGTGGCTCCCCTCAACCATAAAATTCCATTGCTACTTCATAACTACAATTTTTCTACTGTTATGAATTGTGCAATATGCAACCCTATAAGTAGAGACCTAAAGATTGAGAACCACTGTTTGGAATTTTTGTTTTGTTTTAATTTGGGCTTTTAGTTGGAACTTTTTTATTAGACTATTAGTTAAAGTTACTGAATCTCCATTCCAATATTAGTAAATACAAACTAAAGCAGCATTGAGAAGAAGTTAAAACAATGGATGAGAAAGCACCACATCTGCCTGAGATACCACAGCCACTCACCTCCACTCTTCCCAGCCCCACCACCTGCGCTCTCCACCTAGGTCCAGTCCTCCTCTGTTTCCCTTCAGAAAAGATCAGGGCTCCCAGGAATATCAGAGCACAGCATAACACAATACAAATAAGACTAGACACAAACACGCAAATCAAGGCTGGACAAGGCAATCCAAGGGGAGGAAAAGGGGCTCCCAGGCAAAATAATCAACAATACCTCCATTTCTACTGTTAGGAGTCCCACAAAACACCAAACTCACAAATATAATGTATATTCAAAGGACATAGAACAGACCCATGCAGGCTCTGTGATTGCTACTTCATTCTCTACGAGCCCCTCTGAGCCTTGCTGAGAACCACCATTTTAAAGTGATGATTCTGAGTTGGAACATTGACTATAATGCTTCTTTATTTTCTTTTATGTATTACAGGCTTCCTTTTTTGCCATAACAATGAATTTCAATGCTACTTGGCAGAAGACTAATGGAAAGATAAGTTGTATTCTGTGAAGTGCATGCTGCCACCCTTTGCCTTCTGGAGCTTGTCATTGTACATTTAGAGCTAGGAATTAAATACTTACTCATCAGTGCTAAAGTGTGATCACCCTGCCTGGGCGACGAAAGCATTATAATGGTTTGGAAGACCGAATCCAATACTATCACCAACAGATCACACTGTGCAAAACTAGGACCTCTGTGGGAGCAATGGTGGCAAACACCTTTATTTCGAGAACTAGAGAGACAGAGTCAGGTGGATCTCTGACTTTGAGGCCTGGTCTACAGAGTGAGTTCCAGTACAGCCAGGACTACAAAGAGAAACCCTGTTCTAAAAAAAAATAAAAATAAAAAAATAAACAGGACTACAGTAACATGGTAGGAATATTTTTCTGTAAAACAGAAGTTTGCATTTCAATGAGTAAGAAGCAAAAATTTCTGGCAGAAATCATTTTTGGATATCTAGTTTCTAGTTCATATAGATTATCTTTATTGTTATAGAAAAATTGTTATTAGATTATTACAGAAAAAAGTTACTGTTTTATATGACTTCCGATTTGAAAACTTTTTCTTCCTTTTTGATAATTTACAGTAGTTCCTTAACCAGCTAAAAGTTTTGCTCTGTGTGACCTAACTACTTATGCAGGCCACTTGATTATTAACAGGGTTTCGGTGCCACTGAGATGCAAAGAACCTGCCTTAAATCTTAAGTAAGCTCATACAAAGCTCCCAGAAGCCACACTCCACAGTTCAGAAGCTGACTTTTTGATAAAAGAGGCCAAAAAGTTCAAAGATAAGAGCAAAAAAAAAACCACCTACAGCTTTACATCCATCTAAACACTTCTGCAAAATGTACTGTCAGTAATACACGTGCATAGGTAGGGAAGATGCATTTTCCAAGAGACATATGATTAACATGAATGCATCATGTTCAAACCTCAAGTAAAACAGAATCGCCAGGAGGGCCTGGAAAAATTATGCAGCTGCTTCCGAGATGTTTTTATTTACAATTTCATGGACAGTGCACTTTGCCAGCAAGTGTCAGTGGAAGGTACACATTCATCTGCATGATTGCCTCCAGGTCTCCTCTGCAGCAATGATCGCTAATGAATATGCAATACGTGTTTTTAAGGTTCAATGGATTTCAGATAGTCTCATGACAAACAGCCTTGACTGCATTTGCTCTCAAGGCCCAATTTAGAAAGCTAGAGACATTGACATGGTGCCAGTTCTGCCTGGCATATTAAACGAAGACTCTACCTTGATTGTGCTTTTGAAAGTCCAACATGATATTCAGACTCTTTTTCAATGGCAACTTCGCTGTTTGGTATGAACACACATTGTGTGTAGAAACAATTGCGTGATTCTTATATTGGTGAAAAGAGGAGAGAACTCTAACTCGTCATGGAACGTGTGGAATGGTAGGCAATGATTAAATTTAAAATATTCATGGTTACGCACACATAAAATTTTAGTCTATGATTACTGCATCTTTGGTATCTATAGTTATTGGAAATCTTTTACATAGTGAGATATGAAAATGTCATATATACACAGAAAGATCCATGAATGTAGCCAATAGAGTTTATTCATTTTTAAAACTGGTTTGTATTATGAAACACATAAATCTTTTGATTGGAGAAGTGTGTGTGTGTGTGTGTGTGTGTGTGTGTGTGTCTTTGTGTGTCTTTGTGTGTCTTTGTGTGTGTTTAAGTGTTTTGCCTGCATGTGTACTATGGACATAACCAGTACCTGTGGAGGTCAGGAAGGGAATAAAATCCTCCGCAACTGGAGTGATGGATCATTATGAACTGCCATTGTTGCTAAGAACCAATTTGGGTGCCCTGCAAGAGCAGCAGTGTTTCTAACCATTGAACTATGTTTTCATTCCCACATACATTGTATACATTTTATATATATATATATATATGAGGGAAATCTCTAATGCAAAATGTCAGCTTTAAGAGATACTAGTAAATATATTGTCAAACTGGTTGTTGGCCCCACTAATAGTCCTTCCAGCAGGGCTTGTCTTCAAGTTCTCAGCAAGATTTAGCACTGCTGTCTCTAAATCTCAGTCATTCTGTTGAGTGTGCTGTGAACTCTGCCGAGCCTACCACTGATCACCAGTGAGGTGGAGTACCTTTCTGACAGTTTCATTTACTGTGATACTCTCTCTTATTAACCACCTGCTTATGACAATCAAGCAGTGTGCTGCTTACTCTACTTTATACAAATAGTAGCTTCCAGGCTATACCTTGCCCTGAGTGACTCGCTTCGTAATGCAAGAACTTGTTCTGAGTCTAAAAGCTGAAGGAGAATGGCCCACACCTTGTGTGCATGCAGACCACCACTGTCCATCCAACACAAACCAGGATGAAAAGACTGATAAGCAACTTATTTGTGCAAATATAAAAATTAATCCATAAACACAAAGATATACAAGTATATGAATTCATGTTAAAAAACAAACCCTGAGGTTATGAAATATACCAGATCAACAGATGTTGTAACTTCTTCTCCAGAAAAAAAGACACCTTTAGAAATTAAGAACTTCATGTCTTTTGTTCTTCACATATGAAATCATAATTCAACACTGCAGAAAGAAAATAAATGATCCATCAGGAAATTGCCACTTTAACTTATAGGATCCCTAAAGTACATACTGCAGCTCTGAACCAAGCACAATACACATGTCAACGTTCTGAAGAATTTTTACAATTATCATTTAAGTGCATGGATGCTTTGAAAGAATTGTTTAACTGGAGAATCAAAGCCTGTACTAATAACAATAGCTAGTGTCTGCATAGAACTTATTTGAACTACGCACTTTTTTTTATTAAGAAATATATACAATGTATGTGGGAATGAAAAGATTGTTCAAAGGTTAGGAGCACTGCTGCTCTTGCAGAGGACCCAAGTTGGTTCCTAGCAACAATGGCAGTTTGTAATGATCCATAACTCCAGTTGCAGAGGATTTTATTCCCTTCCTGGGCTCTACAGGTCCTGGTTATTTCCTTAGTACACATGCAAAACACTTAAACACATAAAAGAAAATAAATCAATCCCTTAAAATAGAAATAATATGTACCTATTAAATATAATCTTTATATATAGTCCATAGAATAGTTAATTTATTATTATTACTGTTGCTCATGTATTCATATAGATAGATAAAGATATAGGTGACATAGAAAGTAGCACTGGAGGGAGATAAATTATTCATTTAAGGTCACTTAATTTAGTAAGTACAAGGATTTGAACCTTGGCAATGCCCAACACTTATGTTCTTAAATTTCTATTTGGCACATTATCTAAGGAATGATTCACAAAATTTATTTGTACCTACTACCTATCTCATTCCTTTTAATCACATGTTTGAAGCAGTAATATATGAACATTGGTATTCGTAGTTCTCATAATGGCTTGTAATAGCTCATTGAAACAGAGAGCAGGGAGTGAGGTCAGTACTTAAGAAGCACTTTAATTTTAAGACTGGTCCTGAGTCTTTCCACTATGCTCAGAGACTCCTCTACTTAGAATGTTAAGTTGAAAATTAGTGCTAAATTTAATAATACTTTTAGAAAGTACTCTGTAGACTGTCAAATTTTACAGCACCCAAGACTCAGCCTCCATAATCAAGAAGCCATAAAAATAAATGTGTTAGATTCAGCAAACAACTCTATCAAACAGTAAGAATAGTAAATCTCAGGTCTATGACTCCCTACATCCTTGTTCAGGGATCAAGCACACATCACTACAAGATGACCACCTACACATTCTCAATCACAGGTTCTCCTCTACTTCAAACCAATATGTGGGAACCCATGTGGCAATGAAGTCAAGAAAATTGGTGTGCTAAGTAGAAGATTTAAGAATTCAAGCAACCCTGCTTCCAGCTTGGTTCAACAAAACCCTTGTTCTTGATGTGGGATTCCCCTTCGTATACTGTGAATACCATTGGTTAATAAAGATACGGTTTTCATCCTACACAGGGAATAGAGGTAGGCAGGGAAAACTAAACTGAATGCTGGGAGAAAGAAGGAGTTCCCAGTAAGCCACAGCCTCATGGCGATACACAGATTAATAGAAATGGGTTAAGTTTTTTGTAAGAATTAGCCAATAAGAAGCTAGAGCTAATGGGCCAAGCAACAGTTTAATTTATATAGTTTTTGTGTGCTTATTTTGGGGCTGAGCTGCTGAGCAGCCTGGAGCCAATAAGTGGCATCCTCCAACAAATTGATACCAACGTGATTGACTAAAATCCACTTAAAACCCAAGAAGGCTTGAAAAGGAATTCTAGACACAAAAATACAGAGTTTAACACAGCTTCTTGCTGTTTGCTGGTGGCATGCCACAGCTCCTTTAAAAGAGGTTTGCCTGACTCAGTGGTAGCAGGAAAAAAAGCCACATCAATTTAAAATGCCAGCTTTCTGGGCCATGCTGTCAACATGACCTCTGGCACTTTTGGAAGACTGAGCATTTGAATGGGGTTTCTGAGCAATATGCTATAGTTTTCTTGGTGGCAACATGAACCAGCTGTGGGCTTAGAGATTGGGCATTGTGCATGGCTCTCAGAGATGGCAAGCAACTCTGCCATGCTTGGCTAGGCAGGGCAAGCAGTCAGTGCCATATTTTCCCTAGCAATGGTGCACCTTAAGTTTTTAAGAAGTGCTTAGCATTTTAAGAAGCACTTCTGGTCAGTAAAGAATTCAGATGCACAATAAGACAGATTCATACATAAAAGACCTCCAAATGAGACACAGTGTTTAAAATATATATGTAGGCTTGGGAGAGAAAAGATAAAGAGTATAGAATAAATGGTTTATAAAAAAATTAAAACACAGTCTTTAAAGAGACAGAGTATAGACAGTCATAGATTAAAGGAGTAAAGATAAAATAAATATTAAAAAGTGATAGAGTAAGGAAAATAACCCACATAAATATGGAACAGTCACAGAGAGTCTGGATTATGTGTACTATTGTGTTTTCTTTGAATTTTTTGATGGTGAAGGAGCTAAGTACAGAAAGACATTTCATTGTATTGACTGCTAAGCTAAGCCAACATATATATTTTAAAAGTATCTTGAATTCAGAATTTGGGTCTAAGGATATGTTGCTTTGCAAAAGAGGTTCTTCTTTTGTTTCCACAGAGGATGAAAACCTGTGGAATACCTCCAGACTAATGTGGTTTGATGGACCAAGACCCCCTAAAAGGTCACCTTGAACACCCCTCAAAAAAATCACTTCACAAAATAAACAGCAGGAAGCAGTATGGAGAAAACTATGTACATATTCCCAAATATTGTTTATAAATGCTTATTTACATATGAAGGGGGATATGCTATAGAGATTTGCATTGGTAAGGATCTTGGTTTATTGATACAAATTTAAGGTAACTTTTGTTATACTGTGTATATGTATTTCTGATCTTGATTAAGGTATTGTGATTGTGTAGCTCATTTAAAAAATGTAATGTATAATTAAGAAATATAGGTTATTAGGTAATCTATAATAGGCAAGCTTGTAGTCATGTTAGTTAGATTTTCTAGATGTACAGAGATGTATTTCAGATGGATAGGTATTTTTCAAATCTTTCAGAGACCTTCAGAACATGGCATTTAAAATGTTTTTAAAAACTTAGGGCTTATCATGACAATGAGACACATCTGCTCCTTGCAGCACCAATTACTTCAGGAAGTAGATGGGCATTGAAGAGGCTCCTTATGGAGTTGGTTAGTGTTTTGAACAAGAAACTGCTCTTGCCTGGACTTCTTGATGAACTGGACATGCAGGTCCTGCAGAGAAATGACTGCTGAACTTGCCTAAAGATGAAATACTCCTTCAGGTTTTCTGATTCATGAAAGAGTGTGCAAGACACTCTGCAGGACACAAAAGAAAGTGACTGTCAAACTGCCAATATAGGTGGAACTGCCTTTGAAATTTCCTGCTTCATGGAAAAGTCTGCTGGATCCTATGGGCCAGTAGGCTAAAGATGGATATCCCAATGGTACAGAAGAACTTTGGGTGACTGTCCAGGAAGCGAGATGTCTCTGTCAATTCTAGGGTTTTGGAAGTTGCTGACAATTCATTTCCTATTTAATTAGGTAATATTATATCCTTCTGGAGTCTTTGATGGAGTTGAAGAATTTATAGTTATAGTTACAGTTTTCCTTAGTTATGATAAAAGATGAAGTAGATATAAATACTGTAGCTGTACTTCTTACTTGATACCTGTTTTGTTATATGTAATTTTACTAAGTTAAAGCTAAAACCTTCCTTTTTATTTAAACAAAATAGGGGAGGTGATGTGGGATTCCCTCCTGCATGCTGTGAATACCATTGGTTAATAAAGATGCTGTCTTGGACCTGTGCAGGGAATAGAGATAGGCGGGGAAAACTAAACTGAATGCTGAGAGAAAGGAGGAGGAGTTAGAGAGAAGCCACATAGCCCCACCAGAGATAGATGCTGAAACTTTTCCTGGTAAGCCACAGCCTCGTGGCAATACACAGATTAATAGAAATGGATTAAATTAATTTGTAAGAGTTAGCCAATAAGAAGCTAGAGCTAAGGGACCAAGCAGTGATTTAATTAATATAGTTTCTGTGTGGTTATTTTGGGGCTGAGCTGCTGAGCAGCTGGGAACCAACAAGTGACCTCCTCCAACATGTTCTAACATGTAGGAATTCAATCCATACTCAGCCATCTCTGTAGGGGGCTCCTACTCCATAATTTCCCCACAATTTGCTTTGCTTCTTGAGTTCATTCAACACCTATTGGCATATTTACTCTCAAAGCTTCAGATACCCAGTGGCCCAGAGAATTCAGAAGTTCCTCTGTTTAAGAAGGCCAGAAATTTCAGAAAACACACTTGAGGCCCTCTAGAGGAAATAACAGAAAGGAGATCAAAGGAGAGAAACCATGGTTGTGTACAGAACAATGTACATCCTAGAAGTTGTGATTTCATCTCTGTATATCTATGTTTACCTTCCTCTACCTTCCCATTTAAACTAAACAGTATCATTCGTAGGCAAGGTGCTTGAGGAAAACTAATATGTGTGTGTGTGTGTGTGTGTGTGTGTGTGTGTGTGTGTGTGTGTGTGTACTGCTGAAAATATTCATTGACATTTGTTTTCTTTCTTGCATAATGTATTTATTTAGTTTCAATAAAAACATTTTTAATATCCCACCCACAGCATAAATCCTGCCTCTCATATGAATTCATTGAAGTTGTATTCAAATAGAGTATTTGTCCTAAGGTATATGTTTAGAATATATAGGTTATTTATGTATTAAAGCTGGTAAGTTTCAATTGCTTTATTTTGATAGTGAGTTATGAATCTTCTACATTTAAGAGGGAATGTGCTTTCAAGCCCCAAAGCTAGAAATCTTTTTAAGACACATTGAGAATGAAGTCTTATTTCCCAGGTCTATTTCAGCATACAGTAGTTTGTAAAATAAATACTTTAAAGTGACTTGACTTCATAATAGTAATTGCTTTAAAAAAGCCCCATGGTTAGACTTGGTATTACAGACTTTGTCTGGTATCCAATTATTATGGCCCTGCTAATGCTCTAAAACACTGTCTATAATAGAAGTGCCAGCTTCAGCATAGTCATAGAAATAAAATATTACAAAAAATATCCTGTTGATATGCAGCTTCTCTTATGAAGTACAATGACTGGCACTTACCAATATATTTTCAAAAATGTATGTGTAACAAGATTGATATGAATGGTCGGAGACTCTATCTAAAACTCTTGTTCAGTTCCTTATAAACCAATGTTTCACTATGCAGTTTTATTTGATGGTTCATTCATTATAAGTTTCAACAGAAAGGAAGACAGCATAACTCAGACACATCATTCCCTATGTTTCCTTACTCTTGGGTACTTTCACAGACTTTTAAACTATAATTTATAGAGAAATGAGAATGTGAATGAGATGATAAAGCCAGCATGGCATTGTCAGAAGCGCCATGATTTCAGAAGCCTATTTGGTCACTTCCTATTTGGAGCTGTGATAAGAGTCTGCCATTTATTTGTTCTGGCCATCCCTTCTAAGAGTCAAGGCAAGGAAAGGGGGAGACGGCTAGAAAACACTACCCTGTGCATCCTAATTTTCTTGTTTTCTGATATCAGTATTCTGTCTCTTCTACAGTGACAAACAAAGATTGTCTGTGCATAGGACATAGTGTGATTAAAATCCAAATTATTTCAAATTTTTGGACCAACAACATTCTACAAATGAAGTCAAAAAGTCACCCTTGACTTTATGTGACAGGTGAAAATCTAAATGCAAGCATATGATCACCATTTGTTTAGCATCTCCAAGGGACAAATGAGTCTTCCATTCCACTTTAGCTGCCATGTGTCTTTTTATGTATGCTCTGTATCCTTTGGTATCAGTCCCTTACTCTTCCCCATCACCTCCTTCCTGGCCACCATGAGGTGGGCAGCTTTACTCTATCACACACTTCTTCCCAAACATTCTGCCTTACCAAAGGCCCACGATGGAGCTTGTCTACGGACCAAACTCTCTGAAAAATCATGGCTAGAATTAATTTCCTCTTAAGTTGTTTTTCACACATCTTGTCGCCATAGTGAAGACCTGACAGGAACAAAAAATTAAATCAAGTTGTTTTATTTCCTCTGTAACAATGTCAGAAAGGAGACCAGGAAGATGGCTCTGTTGCTAAATGTGTTTGCTACATAAGCGTGAGGAATTGGGATGGATCAGTAGAACATGCATAGCAGCGTGGTGCTGTGGGCCACACCTGCAGAGTGTCTGGGAAGACAGAGACAGGAGGATCCTCTAAGGTTTGTTGATCAGTTAAATCCATGAGCTCCAGGTGTAATGAGAGATTTTTTTTTCAAAACTAAAGGAAAAACAGATTGAGAATGACAGCCAATCCTATCCTCTGTCCTATACATACATACATACACACAAACACACACATACACACACACACACACACACACACAATGTCAGAAAGAATTTTGTTAGTATTGAATATAGTCTAGTTGCTGCAGAGGTTTATAAAAGCAATAATTTTTGTGGTTTCAACCAGTGAGAAATTGCATTTTATTAGCTATTTAAAGAGACATAAAGGCAAATTATGGGGTGTGATCAAAGTATGTTATATACATGCAAGAAAATCTCACTGTTTATATATGTACCTTAATATATGTGTCCTAGTCTCTGTTCTATTGTTGTGAAGCGGCGTCACAACCTAGGCAACTCTTTTAAAAGAAAACGTTTAATTGAGGACTTGCTTACAGCTTCAGAATGCTAGCATATTATCATCATGGCAGGGAGCATGGTGGCACACAGCAGGGATGGAGCTGGATAAGCAGCTGAAAGCTACATGCTAAACTAAAGGCAGCAGACAGAAAGAGACTCTGGGCGTGGTATGGGCTTTTGAAACCTCAAAGTCCGTTCCCAATGACATACCTCTTCCAAAAAGGATACACCACTCCAACAAGGCCACACCTCTTAGTCCTTCATCAGCTGGGGACTGAACATGCAGTTATATGAACCTATAGAGGCCAATCTTATTCAAACCACTGCAATATGCTAACAAAAACAAAAGGAAAAACATTAAAAATACCTGGAATAATTTTTTTAAAAGTTACAAAAGCAAAGAGAAAATGATTAGTGCACTAGGAAACCCTAGAACATTTTCAAAACGTATTAGCCTTGGGATTTGATAAGTGTTAGAGTGTTTTCACAAGATGTTATTGAAGGAAGAGCAGGTGTTCAGTCGATTAGTAAAAAGACAAGCAAATATTTCAGGAAGAGAGAGCATATGAGAAATGGTACAGTGTTTAGGAGACAGAAGTTGGCCCATGTGACTGTAACCATCATTGGATTGTAACAAGTTTTAGTTAATCAAAATGGTTAAATGTCACAGAAGAATACATAGAAGCAGTTCATAGTCCCCAAAAGGGCTGAGTTAGGAAAATGAAAAGCTAGTAGCTTTGCCTTAGAAGATGAATCAAAGAGACAAAGATTAAGAAGAGTATTAAACTAACTATAGCATAAAATATCTTAAAACAAGGAAACCTACTAGAAGAGAAGACAGGGTTGGAGCAAGTGGGACTGAGTGGGACTCTCTGCTCCTCTACCTATCAAGTCTTGTGACACTTAATGAACTTCTGAAAATCCCACGCTACAATGTTCTTCTAACGTCAGCCACAGAATGATACAGATTTATGAGGCTACTGTAAAGAGTCAGACAAATACATGTTCAAAGTCCCTAAGGGAGTTAGACCATTATAATCACAATAAAAACAACTTATTAGAAATGGATATGTGCATCTCACATATTCACATGCACATAATTTTATAGAGATTATCCTATTTCTAAAACGTACCACCTTGAAAACAATTAAATTATGGATTTTTCCAAACTGCATTCACACTACTTGATAAGACAAGTCAAAAGATAGGCAAGTGATAAGTACTTCCCAAAGAACGTAAAAAGGAATCAGGCACAGAAAGGAAGTACTCACATTGGATGTGACATGTTAGGCTAGTGAGGAGAAAGCTAGTGAAGGAAATAGGGTTCTACTAAGTCTCCAGGAGCCCCCTCAGAACTTAGAGAAATGTGTTAAGCCATATCCACAATATGATTCTCAGAAATATACTAATCATTTCTAAAATTCAGCACAAGAGTAAGATGATGATATAATCCTGCTATATTTTCACATATATGTGTGGAAATACACAGGAAATGTAAAAGGAATATGGAGAGCCAGCAGTATAGATTGGGAAGAAGGTCCTTCATAGAAGAAAGATTTGAATCTTAGAAAAATATAGGTTCATATAAACATGAAGACAGAGTGGTTGTCTATGCAGTTCAGACAGTGACTAAGAGAGGTTTTGCCACCTCCTGCACAAGAGTTAAAGTTCCACACAGGGTGGACTGCTCTCTTCAGAGCAAGTGTGACTAAACAGCACAGTGCTGTGGTTGTGTCAAGGTTTGAAGCACTGGCAGCTCCTCGGAATGTGAAAAGCATAGCCTTGAAAGAAAGAAATTAATATTGAGACTCAGGAGGAATGGTGTGGATTTGAGGAAGCCCACCTCCACCACAATGCTTATAGTTACAACTTCACATATTAATATTCAGTTTTCAGTCTCAATAAGATAAAAAAAAACAAAATCAGAATATAGGGATCCTGGCAACCTAGCTATGAGGACAGCTGGCGAGTCTGATAGCTGCTGGATTAAAAGTCAGTGAATGCCATTATGCTTTTGATTTGCCCATCTTACGAAAACTCCTACCAACACAAGTATGATGAGGGATTCGCTGTAGGATGCTTTCAGGAAAATCACAAGCTAAAACCTAAGAGTGTCTCACTACAGTTTTTATTGGCCAAGAGATTATCGAAGTATACAGTGTGAACAAGTCTGTAATGGAAATAGACAGCAAAGATAGGACTGACCCAGCGACCTAATCATTCTATGGGTGTTACAGACTACGTCCTCATGGGTTCTGTAGACAGTTAGTCCCATGAGATAAATGACAGGCTCTTGGGATGGTCGATGAAGGAAGAAAATAATTTAAACATACTTGATTTAAATCCTCTGTCGTTCCATTAACAAGGTTTTCCCAGAAATACCTACTCATTCATTATCTGTCTCAGAGTTTATCTGTGCATAAATTAGGGAGGCTTTTTTATTATTTGTTTTCACTTTATCCACTGTAACGTACGCTTCCTAAGACATTTCATAGTAACTATGCTAACTGCTTTGAGAGAAAGTGCAGCACATGAATGGTATCCCAGATTTGAGCACTAAGTATTATGAGTGTTACACTGGCTGTGCCTTCTAATAGAATATCATTAAACCATAATACATTCCCTCATCTATTAAATGAAAGGAATAATAAGATCACCATGTCAAAATTTTGACCTAGTAGATATTACTTACTTTTTATTAATATTCACCAATTCCTCAATGCTTAGACTAGCAAACGAAAAAATGAATAAATAGAAAACACACACAAAATGCATACACCCTCCACATCCTTCTCCGTACCATGTGCATGACTAGTAGGGTACTCTTTTCCAATAATTAAAATTATTAAAAGTTCCCTGCATATCAAGGATACAAATGGGATGTTACATACCTTCTCAACAATGCCCCCAGCTTCCTGGAAACAACTGCCTCAGCCAAATTCAGAGCTTCACAGCTCACTCTCCTTGGACTCACTGCAAGGCAGTTTCAAATGCATGCCATACCAAGTGCAGCTAAGTAAAAAATATTCATCTTGTAGCTGAATAATTTTCAAAGGCATGTACCTGAAGCTAATGAAGCATGGTTGCCATTGAGTTCGGGGAGACCTTTACTCTTTTGCAGTTCCTCAGTGTTGATTCAAATACTACAACTAGTTATCTCTTGAAATTCTGAAACTTTGACATTTAAAAGGGAACTTGTACTTGGAAAGGCTGAGGACCACAAGTCTTCACTAAAATATAAGCTCTGCCTCTACAAGTTCCCTGGCAGAAGCAAAGGGCACTGGAGTCAAGAATATACAAAAACAAGAGATGTCCTGCTAAACCTTCTCTTCTAAAGGGCTCTGGGCATCATGTGCCTGAGTCTGTCAACATTTGTGAATCTGTTTAAGTATGAAGGTCAAGCTTTAACCTGAAACAACCATTTTGGATGAACATTGCCTTCCTTGTTAATGTTGAGAAGTTGAGATGGAATAAGGTGACCTTACCAGAAACCTTGCAATGTTTCAAAATAACAATATTGTCTTTCTAAATATTTACTTTCATTGAGAGTTTCTTCTGGTAGGCACTGCAATCCTAACAACTTCATCCACTGATCCTCCAGCATTGCTATAAAGCTCATAGCAAGATTCATGAACATCATCATGACGACCTTGATGATGTTGATGACGAAAAGGATAACAATGATGATGAATAAAATAAAAATAGAAAGGAAGACTGATTCTCTATTATATTCTAGTTTGTCTAGTTTCCTGAAACTTTCTGACTAACAGGAAGGTGCTCACTGTGGTATATGTCCTGTATTGTGTGTGAGTGTAGTAACAGTTAGTGCAGAAGCCCTTTGCCTACTGACCACTGAGGCAATTAAGGCACAGACCAAACACATGCAATGGGTTCATGAAATCCAATGTCATTTTTCTGGTTCTGAAAATATAAGTCTCCATTTCCAAATTTCCCTTGCTGTTGGGTCAGAGAAGGGTGATTAGTTTGTCACAAAGGGATAGGGATAGAACTGATATGTGTAACACAGTCACAGAAGTGAGAAGTGGATATATGGCCTCGCCCTACTTTCTTCTGAAACAATTAAATACTTGCTGCTAAATTCACATTAGAAACATTTCTGTCTTAAGAAACTCTTATTCCATGTTCCAACTTGTCACATAGCCTAAAGGATAGTATTTTTTAAACAAACTACTTTCCTAGATGAGACAAAAAAAATATTTTTTAGAAATATATTGACTTCAGATTTTAATTAAAATGGATTTAAATATGACTTCTATCCTATGATTGAGATCTTTGGAAAGTTAAACAAGATCTCCAAGTTCCAATATGCTGTCTGTGTAATGCACAGGACATCCATTACCGTGCAGCATGTTAAGTGAACTAGTTTAGGGAACTGAACTGGTATGCTTATATTACTATGTAGTCATATAAATACATAAATTTTACACTCTACTAGATATGTAAAGTAGATACATGAATAATAGTATTATCTATATTGTATTATTTGTAATAAATATAATTTGCATAGTAATTAATGAAATTTTCAGAATACTTATGTTTCAAGAATGCAAAGGGATATGAAAATCTAATACAGCACCTCATTTTACAGATAAGCAAGTGAATATAGAAGAGCTAATGATGCTCCATATGGGGGGATTCTCTTCTATTCTATTTTTGTATCCTTGGTATTAGATATATGACAAATAATAATGCAAAATTTAAGGAGCTATTCATCTATATACTTTATTTTATAATATCTTCTGGATATTATATTTTGACTCAGAGGTCAAAAGCACTTGCTGTTCTTGCAGAATACCGGGGTTCAGTTCCCTGTACTTACTTACATGGTGGCTCACAACTACCTGTAGTTCCAGTTCTCTTCTGATGCCCTCTCTGGTCTCTGAAGCACTGTGTATTTTTGGTACACATGAAAACAAGTAGGTGAAAATACACACACAAAAGTAAATAAAATAGCACATGAGTCTTGCCCAATTTAGAGGCACTGAGGTTCAAGCACTGATCTCTTGAGGTGACCTAGAAGTAGTGTTCTTTTCCTCATGCAAATCCAACTGTCTCATATCAAACTGACTACACAATCGTGTCTCCACTACAGAATCAAGGTAATTTGTGCAGGTAGCGTAGCATATGGCATAGGTTCTCATCAGTGTAGACTTTGATTCAAGTTCTGCTGTTTTCTAACTCAAGAGCCATATGAAGCTTTCATACTTTTTTATTTCTAGAACCCAAACTCTCAGTTTCCTATTCTACAAAATCAGGATAATAACTTTGCTGTGTATTAATTTTCTGAGCATTAAACAAGTTAATGTTTATAAAAATCATTTATCACAGTGTCTGATGGACAAAAAGTACCAACTAATGACAGTTACCATGATGTACAGATAATCCATTCTCCTCAGAAGAGTCATACAATGGACATACCTGAGCATAAATATTCAACCCCACATATATACTATGAATAACATGTTATATCTGCTAAACCATTTTTGCAGTACATCTATAGAAATGTTATAATTGAGTGTGTTTTGATGTTACACAATGTAGGTGTGAATATGAAAATTATATGAATTGTATTTTTAAAATATTTTAAAGCACTAGGAAAAACACTTATATCGACTCATTAAAGAACAAATGTTTACCTTTAAAAGGATGATGCCAAATTTTACTTTATCAATTACCGTTAGCATAGCATCAATTTTACATGCCATAGCTATTCTTGATGTGGGACATTTGGAGTAAGAGGCATGGATTCAGAGATAAACCCCAGGCACACTCCTCTACACAGCAAACTTGCAATTTACTCATTTGCATTTTTCTTCTGAAATCCAAGTGAGGAATGTTGAGCTGTCTGATCTTCGGGGCAATAGAATTTTTGAAGAATACATTAATAAATTAAAGACTGAAGTAATCAGCCTTGAACTGTTTTACTTACCCTCCAGAAAATGATCCTCGTTGCCTGCGCCTCCGGGATCTTTTGAATTGTCAGCAGCATTCAAAACATTTCTTATGATTCCACCAGGGATGTCATTTATTATCATATCTATCGCTTCTCACACTGCCCTCTCCTGCCTAAACCAAATGAACCAATTTGACTGTGTAACTACGCATCAGAGTCAAGAATCCCTCCCAGACTGTATGGTGGAAGTTCTAAGTGATGTTAGTGCTTCCAGATCTACTGTTTTCCCCTGAGCTACTTTCTGGGTGTTAAAAACTGTGTCAGGTCATGCTTATACACCAAGATTCTTCCTAGAGTTCCCTCTTGTTCCTGAACTCCAGTAGTTATAATAAGGTTTGAAAACCATCTCAATTTCCTGGAGTTGGATTCTTGCTCCCTTCTGCCCACAGCTTACCAGGATCCTGCTTCCAACCCAGATGGACTATCACACTCCGAAAACCACCTGTCTCTGAGTAGCACTACTGCTGGGAAACTCCAGCTGCTGGCCTCCAACCACATGACTTTAGCCTCAGAGCATCAATTCAAGCCCAGATGGAGAACAAATTTGTTCCATCAACTTGGACCTAAGTCAGATTCCTGCCACAATCCTTGGAGGCCAACTTCCCAGCTGAGGCAATTTCCCTAGTCTTGGTGTTACCTACTCCTAACTTCTTTCTGTCTTCCTGCAAGCAAAACAACTGAGGACTCCTTGTGCCACACAGACCGTCTTAGCAAGGACAGTAGGATAAATAATTCATGCTTCTGGCAACACAGCATCATGCTCCAACCTTCTGGCACCTCTTAATGATACAGTGAGAAGGACCTCTGGGTGACGACGCAGTTTACTTGGAAACTTTGGGGACATTCCCAAGTCTATTATATCCCAGCCACAAAATGATGTGGTATTCTTAGATTTGTGATATAGAGTTGAAACAAAGGCTACCACATGCTTTATGCTGCCTGTAGTCCTCTGTGGAGCAGGGAGGAGAAGGGGTGTCCCTTCCTCCATGTGTCTGAGGCTTGGTCAGTGTCACTTATAGAGATGTCTTCCTGGCTGGCCTTACTATTCCTCCTGTTTCTACTCTTGAATTGCTTGATTTCAGTTTTTCATCCCCTTCTTAAACAGCAATACACACTATATGTTATACACTTTGACAAGGTAACAAAGAATTCCTGGGAGTGACTGTAGAACTGAGCTCACAAGGACTACTGAGAGCTCCTTTAATGAGTAAATAAGGGGTCAGTGACACATTAAGAAACACTTGGCTCCCCAGTCACTGGCGAATGATCACAGGTTTCTATGGATCTAAATATATATGTTTAAAAAGCATTGGTAGCTGTGGGAGGAGTCAGGATTGAGGGAAGAAACGAGAGGCAAAACAGGCAGAAGAAAAACAAAGAAAAGAGGTAAAGAGGGAGACAGGATGTTTTGGGCAAATGAGAGAAACAGTTGGTGGGGAGGAAAAGATTTAGGCTGTGATCAAGCACAGGGGCAGTCACTTCCAAATCCAAAACTGTCTGCTAATTGCACTGAAAATTATTTTTTAATCTTATTTTCATGATCATAGGCTTCTCAGGCTGGCATAATTACCTTTTGGGGTTTCATCAACATTTGGCCAAATTACACCATCTCTACTTCAAAATGTTCTGCCTCCAGAATAGTATCTAAGGCCTCTTCTCTTTTAACTCACAGCAGCTTGTAAGCTTTTAGCAACTTGGTCCCTAAAGAGTGATATAATTAACCTGAGTCTATTGCATTCCTATTGCTGAATGTCTTATTACTGATTTTTACATCAGCCTTCATTTAATTATAAGCTAACATTTTATAGTATTATTTATTCATGGTTCTAGTCTTTTGCCAAATCTAGCCCAAGGTTCAGTTTTCAATAGCTGTCAGTCATTCTCATTCCATCAAAAACCATGGAGCAGGCATTAGAAAGACAAAGAGTCCACAGGAAGGGTGATCCTAAGGGATTACATAGCAAACTGGACATGCTGTGTCTTTCTTAAAAGCGGTTTGCCTTCTGATTCATGATCGTACTAGCACAAAATTGTAGAAAGTGTGGGGAAGCAGAGAGTAAGTACGAGGCTGTGTGCTTGGTGTGAAGGACAATGGTATAGGGAACTTCTATGAATTCAGACAGATGGGGGTGCTCAATTTTATCAATGAGAGAAATCTGGCCTTAGCAAACTAAAAAGCCAACAAATTCATATCAAGCTGCCCAAGAAATTGTATGCCAGTTAATGTCCATGAGTCATGTTTTTGACTGAAAGGACCCTCTCTTCTGCTGGCCAAAAGAGCTCCAGCCCAGGAAGAGGGTGACTTTCAAAGGGACTGCTTACTGAAATGCAACTGTATGATTACGAATTCAGACAAGAGGCAAATAACACGTTTCAAAAACTAGTAGCTGCTCATAGAATGACTATGCACACTTCATTCTAGCACCTGTAATTCTTTTTGTCTTTCAGACCTTACGTAGCAAATGTTTTCAGCAACACAGGCTATGTTTTCTGTTGCAACTAAATATTCAACACTGCCATTGTTGGGTAAAGCAGCAGCCATGGAAAGGGAAAGTAAAATTATGGACATGATTCTTCCCCAATAAAACTTTATATAAACAAAACAAGCAGGAGACCTGGTCCACAATACATCTATCCATGGGATCATAATGAGATGTATCCAACTATCAAAGGCAGATATTATCAGCCTCAAAAAGAGTCTGAGAAAGCAATTAAGTTACTACAAATGATAGAGACAAATCATGGCAAGAATTTCTTAAGCCAGAATTTACTATTTTGAGGCTCATTTTAATAGATCAAAGTTAGGTAGCCAAGAGTTCATTTAATTCAGACACTGGCAAATTTCATTTATTCTCTTTAAGTCAAATAAGGTATTTTCTTCTAATCTGCCATATACTTGCATCAACTGCAAATGTCATTACACCCTGGCACTGTAAAAAGAAATTCCCATTTTTTAATCCTCCTAAAAACTGGATGATCCATGCTCATAGAAGAATTTGAACCCTTTCTTTCAATATGACTACAGCACAAAAGAAGAAGCTTCTAAATAAACTTAATAAACTGGTTTTTTTCCTCATATTTTCAAACTCTGCTGGGTGGGAGGTTTTGTTGTTATCACTGTTTGGCCTGGCAGTTAAAACACTTCCACATCCTCTCATTTCCACAATCCTTTTCCAGCTGCTTTAAAGTTCATCACCCGGGTAGAGCTGTTCTAAGTTTGCCTGTGACGTAATACAGAGGATGTTGATAGAGATGGTGCTGGTGCTAGGGCTGCTGCTGGTGGTGGTAGTGGTGATGGTGGTGCTGGTGTGGTGATGGTGGCGGTGGTGGACAGTTTTATGGGGGCATACAGTTGGCTTTGTTCTCACAGAAGTGGGTGAAAGCAAAGAGAAGACTGGCGGACCCTCAGCTCTATGACAGGCCCTTTAGATCTCCAATGTCATCTGTATATGACTCCGGTATTGTTTTACTTTCCAGAAAATTGGCTCAAAGGTAATGAGCTACACCAGGCTTTGGGAATGACTTTGTGGTTCTTTGTTGGAACGCAGAACCATTTTCATCCAGTCTCAAAGTCCTCATCTATGGTGGCCAGTTGGTCTTGACTGGAAGCTTCTGATAACCATGAGTAGGTCACCATCTCTTCATCACCTCAGTAGGATACCTCAAGGAACTGTGACATACCTGAATGATTTGTAGACCATCTTAAGATAAGAACAAGCATAGTTACTAAGTGCTAATGTTGGATGTGTCTGCAACTTAGACTTTCTACTAAGACTGAATCATTTCTACTCAGTATATCCAAGAGAAAACATGATCATCGTGAAAGGGTAAGGCCCTTCCCTATGTATCTTATATACTCATGCAATCAAACAAAGAAGAATATCTCATGGGGGGCAGAGAGCTGAGAGGAGAGGACTAGAAATCAGGGACCCGGCCAGAAAGAGGCTCTCAGGGAGAACTTCCTCCAACTAGATACTCCCTCTTAATCGCTCCCCCTTCCAAATAATACCATCAAATTCTGACATCATATCATGAATCCTTCAATATATTATGTCAGAGCCTTCATGATCTTATCACTTCCACTCTTTTTCCAGGCATTGTATTGAAGACCAAACCTCCAACGCATAAGCTATTGGGGGCATTTCCAATACAAATGTCTACCTCTTCAATAGAATATATTTGAGTTGTGTCCTCACTGCATGCACTGGCACAAGTAGGTTAGGGGAAGAGAAGTGGTATTTTCCAGAATTCCTCATCCCTGGAAGAAAAGATATCAAACTTCCCATAAACTTCCTAAAGTGAATAGGGTCAGCATGCTGTGGGTTGTGGGAGCCCATGTGTAACTCAGTTTCCATCTGGAGTCCATTCTGACTTATAAGTCATTTGAGTTCAAGCTTGCTTGCCCTGCTTTTTCCCAATAACCTTGAGGGCCATGAGAGACTTCTGATTTTGCCCGTGAGAACAGAACACTCTATCTAGTAGAAAGTATACTGCTGACCACAAACCTCAGGAACATCATAGAAAGTGAGGTTGCTTCTGAGCAGCAAGCACATGTTGGAGAGGAGGCTGCTCACTCAAGGATAGGAATGGTCTGGTGGTTAGATACTGACTGACCGTCAGTGCTGTGCTTTGTTCTGCTTTTGTATATAAGAGAGTTCTGAAATAAGCTCTGGGCTGTTTGGCTGTTTCAGCATGACCAGACAGACCTCCTGACTCTATCCTGTATTTTCTGTCTCTGTTCCTTTTATCTGACATTTGCTCAGCCTTAACAACTGCCAATTTAGGAACCCTAGCTGACTTTGTAGGAGCAGAATCGTACAGCAGGTCAGTCCTGGATCCCAACACTCAGACAAGAGCACTAAGATTGCAAGTTGGAAGCCAGCTTAGGCTACAGAGAAGGACCCTGGCTCAAAGAAAATTAAATGAAGCAAAAACTCACAATAATTTTATACTACTCAGGGTATTACATTAGTCACTGCATTGCTATATCTCATCCTTTGACTATTCTATAAATAGAAAGTTTATTTTATATTTTGAATTTTTGCTAGCATCCTAATTTTTAAATCTATCATTGAAATAATTAAATGAGTAAGGCAAGTATAATCCCCACATACAGATAAGGAGACACACACAGGCACATACTCACTTTATGACCTATCTGGAGCATTTTATAACATTGTTGCAAAGTTCTATCTGAGGGGGTCATATGACAACATTATATGAGTCATATGGTAATGGTTCTGCCCTAAATACATTTAGAATTATAATTTCCCCTTTCCCAACTCTGATTATTTTTTGTGGTAGTTGGATCTTTCTGGCATTCTGACTCACTAGACAGACTCAGCCTGGAAGGATTTTGAGTCTTTCTTCATAATTTGCCCAACTCTGCTGACTAATCCCTGCTTTCACTTTCCCTTACAACTTCTCTCCTGCTTGCTCTTGGCATGATTTTATTCGACTACTTATAAATTACAACCACTTGCTTCCCATCATGTGTATTCTGAGTGTGTGCCTTTCACTGCATCTTGAAAGTATCATCAGCCTGTTTGTAAATTCTGGAAACAAAAGGCACTAACTGGGCAGAAGCCACTGACTGCCAAACTCTTACTAGCTTATTTCAAGTGTGAGGTATCACTGCAACATACAACTACTGAATCTTTTCATGTAAATTAATACTATTTTTAAGACAGGCTAATGGTCCTTGGCTTTCACAAAGAATGGAAAGATTTTATCAGTGGCTGTTCCTCAGTGAAAATTCAAGCTCAGTGATTTCTGGAAGCCAAAAGCTCTTCTTGGTGACATACTGAAAACACCTGTGCCTGTCATCTTGTCCACGCTCTTCTTTGTCTACCTAGCATGTTCTAGAGAAGGAGGGACATATCTTTTGCCCACTTCCTGAAGTAGGTTTTGTTTTCTGTTGCAGGGGATCCTTTCCATTTTTGCTAAACTCCTCCCACTAAGCCAGCAGACTAACCTCTCATCTAATTGATGAAGAAATGAATAAGAACTAGCTGATTAGTCTCATGAATACCTGAATTTACTCCTTCCTGGGAAATCAAAGACAGACTCTGTCTTCCCTAGCACTGCACTATCACAAGCATCTGGCTACCTGATTTACACACATGCTTCTTAAATGCTGTTCACATACAAAAGAGCCTCCTAGGACTTTTAAAAGCTCAATTTTATTTACTTATACATGTGCATATGCTGTGCTTTTTCCTTTTAATAAAGTAAGATCTTATTGATAGCATTTGCCACATTCGCAGCCCCGAAGCCTCTCTTACCTTTCCCCTGGCAATATGATTTTTATGAGCAGCTAGGAAGGTCTCTCAGCTTCTTACATTTATTTGTTGATTAAAACTCCCCAATTTTCTCTTTTCGTCTCCACAAAATTCCTGGCCAGAAGTGAAAAGCCCTTCCTCACACTACAGTCTGAGGATTAAATGCAGCAGAATACAAGAACAGACTTTCTAAATGTTACCTAGAGGGTATTCCCGACGTTCAGAAAATACCAGATGCCTTTTCCATTCTCTTAGTCTGACTGCAACAGTTGCCATCGGTCCTACAGCTGTTTTATTCAGGACTAGACTCTGCATTTAGAAGAGACCCTTCTCCACCTCGGGAAGTCACCCCACTTACAAGACAATGCTAAACACAAACACCAGCTAGTTGTGCATGTGATGGAAAATTGTAGCCAGTCCAAGGAATAATAGAAGAATACAAATCTAACAAAAGAGTTTAATTGGAAGCTCAAGGCCTCCATCTGCTCTAACATCTTTTACTGAGCCCTCATTAGTATTGCCGGAGACAGACAGGCTTCCAACTAATCTGAATGAAGTGAGGTGTGACACCAGTTGTTGCATTTGAACTCTTTCCTGATTAATAAGTGTGAAGCTCAGGCACATACCTCATGATAGATTTCAGTGCCTTTTTTCTTTTATTTTCTTCAAATTTTCAGGACCTTGGTGTAGGAGGTCCTTTGGCCTGTGTGTTGCTTTTTTTGGTTAATGAATAAAGAAACTGCCTTGGCCTAGTTGATAGGGCAGAACTTAGGTAGGTGGGGAAACAGAACAGAATGCTGGGAGAAAGAAGGGCAGAGTCACAGAGACGCAATGGAGCTGCCAGGACAAACAAGCGGGCCCTCCTCTTACAGGACCTTATTCTACTTTGGGTACATTGATATGTTCTTAAAACTAAACTTTGCATAACACAGTGTGTTTACTAAAACTTTGTTTTGGTGAGACAAAATAATGCAAATATACAATTCCAATACAAATCAAAATTCAGTTAGCAACTGTCTTCCCATGTGAAGGGTCAAGCCAACTTGCAGACAAATTAATGACCTGAAATTATTGTCTTAGTTTGGGGAAAATATTTCTGTGAACATATTGCTGTCTTCAGAAGAACAGGTCTCCCAGAACAAATTTAAATACAGAGGAAGAAATAAATGAGACAATATTTAAAATGAGAACCTAAACACAAAAATCTACTACTAATAATATTTTTCAGAAAAATAGCCTTATAAAGAAAATCAGAAGACGTAATCAGAAAAGGATAAGCAGAGAGTCAAATGAGGTCAATCTGGGTTAAGGTGTTTACACACACACACACACACACACACACACACACACTTCCGAACATATCTTATTCTACTGCTCTTGCTCATACCTATACATGGACAACAGATGCAGAGGGTGATTGACAGGATCCATCAGGAATACAAGGAATAATTTTCTGGACATTGAAGAAGGGTGGTTTCTACTGGGCCAATAAACCAGCACATGCCTTTGCTTCTCTCTGTTCTTCCACATTCTCACAACATATTTGGAGCAGTGAATGACCTTAAGACAAGGTTTCAAGAAAATGGAAAGAAGAGGAAGATGAAAAAGAAAATGTTTAACCTCTTCAAGGAGGAAGGAAACTATTTTATAGCTTGAAGCAGCATTCATAGAATTCTTTCAGAAATCCAATGATATCGTTATTCATCTGATTTATAAACTCCTTAAGGGCAGAGGTGGAAACTTAATGAACTTTATATACCCAGAAAGTAGCATAGTAAAGAAAACTCAGTAAGTGTTTACTTCTGAAAAAGAGACTGTGCATAGACACACACACACACACACACACACACACACACACACACACACTGACGATGAATTCCTTCACTAAAAGAATTTTCTTGTATGCTTGAAGCAATAACTGAGGGTATTAAAATGATATTGAAAGGCAGATTCGAAGTTTTAGATTTTGAAAGTGGAAACAAGAAAATGAGTAAATTCTAATTAAAAGCCAGAAGGTAGGAAGAACCCAGGAAATTATGATGTAAACAAAGACAACAAAGGGAGACATTTTAGGGAGAGAATTCATTGTGTTAGATCCTACAGTGACATTAACTAGGACATGCTAGAGGAAGCTTTACCTGCATTAAGCAACTAGGGAGCATTGGCAACTTCATCAAAAGTTATGAATTGACTCAATCTTTTAATGTGGCTATAGTTCAGTTTATTGAAACAAAATCTAAATTATATAATTTCCCATCTCATCAGTCTAGAAAACCAAACAGTTATAATGAACTGATTCATTCATTCAACAAACACAAAATTAACATTAATTGATGTTATGTATTTTCCAGTCACCATATAACTGGTTTATCATCTCTAATTTTTATTCATGTCAAACTCACATTTTAGAAAGTACATATGTCCTTAGCAGTGGGCCAAAACTGAGTGAGTATGAATCTTACACTATTAGACCAAAGTATTTGTATTTGTAAGAGTTCCAGTGAAAATTTAGGGTACATCAACATTTTGTCACTAATACATTACTCCTCTAAAGATCATGGTATAAAGATAAATCTGTAACTTGCCTTTCCCATGTCAGAAACTTGGAGAACTAAGATAATCTAAAAATTCTCATGCTCAAATACAATGAAATTCTAGATAGAGTACAAGCAATTCTTGTTCTGGAAACATAAAAATAAAAAAAAAAGGAGCTTGCATCTTGTGTTAGAACAAAAAGCACAGACCAAAGAGAAACCATAATTTTTATGTGGCTAAAGAAGAATGAATGCTTCAAAGAAGCTAGATCACGACACCTGAGGGCAAGGAAGGTGCATGGTATAACCTGGAGTTAATGTCTCCCAGATTTGTCAAGAAAAATGGCCTAGTTCTTAGGGTCACAAAGTCCCAGTACCTGGGGTGGTACCAAGGATCATGTGACAGATGAGGATGCACACAAATTTTGAGATTTTTCTTGAAGAATTAATTCCTTCATCTACAGGTGAGATCTCATGGAAGGAGTTCCTGGATCTTGTCTTTCTTGATTCACAATAGGAGGACATTGACTTAGACAATTGGGTTACTATCATAAAATACCACAAACTGGGTATAAAGTAAATAATAGAAAAGTGTATCAAAGTTCGGGAGGCTGGGTATCCAAATTCAAGGTATAAAACGATTTGGTTCTACTGAGAGCTTCTTCCTGATTCATGTATCACAGTATTTTCATGGCAAGACAGAAGGGAACTCAGATGTCCTTGGCCCCTATACAGACTTTAATCCCATTAGTGAGTTTTCCACTCCTCAACGGCTTTACTTGTTAATATCACTATCTTGAAATTTAGGATACTTCAAGTTACGACATGAGAGAGGCTCCCACAGGGCATATTCGATTCTTTGCAAGCAGTTAATGAAGAATTTCAATCTTTTAGCACATGCACACATGAAGGTTTCAGGTGGGAATGCTTTATACTTAGGAGTCACTGCAAATCGCATTGCTCTTTATTTGTAACTTATTCTTCTCTCATACATTACATCCCAACCACAGTTTCCCCTCCCTCCACTCCTTCTAGTCACCCTCCCCAGATCAACAACTCCTCTGTTTCCCTTCAAAATAAAGAATAGACCTCCAAGGAGTGCCCACCGAACATAGTAGCCTAATAAGATACAATAAGACTGAAACCCTCTTATCAAGGCTGCATGATGCAAAAGTAAGAGGGAAAGGGTCCCAAATACAGGCAAATATCACTAGGAATCATCTAGGAGCCTTGCCCGGTTATCGAAGATGGCCAGTACAAGCTCTGTATTCCACATTACTGGAGACTTTGCTAGGGTCACTCATAGATTTCAGGGAGTTTCCACTGTGCCAAGTTTCTACATAGCCTCAAAATGCCCTCCAATTCCAATCCAGAAAATTTAAAGAGATGTATTGAATCAATTAAAACTACTGGCACATCTATGTAAGACATCTGGCAAAATTTGTTTAGACCAGATGTTCTCTGTGTGATCCAGAAGAAGTTTTAGAGATCACTTATGTCTATAGAACTCCAGAAAAAAAGAGTACAGAGAATAAGATCTACTTGTAGTGGTGTGCTTAACATTGCTTACTTGATCTCTTGAGAAGTAGTTGTTTCTAGAAAAGCATGCAGACTTCACTTAACATTTTATTGCCTGGATAATTTGATAACTTAGAGGTAGTCATTGAGTTGCAGACCTCTAAAAGTCATACAAATGAATCCTAGCAATAAAATAATTCTGCAAATGGCAAGTCAAATGTTTTCTGTTTTATAGGTAAATTAATACCTTATAATTCAAAATCTCATATTAACAACTTTAAAAATTCCTGGTGATTATCTCATTAAAATGTTAGGAAATTTTCTTGAAAATTGGGGAGGGGGACAGAGAGGAAATTGAAGGAGAGGGAATGGAGTGGATTTGAACCACACATATTATGTGCACACAGTATATTAAATAAAACACTTTAAAGCAGAACAGGAAGAAAGAAAATAGGTAACTCAAAGATTGTAAGAAAACATGCGTAATATATAATTAATAAAAGACTCCTATAAAGAGTATATGGAGTGCTTCCAAAATCAATAGGGGAAGTGTTTGCCAATGGAAGGGGGATAACTTAGAAGACACTTTACAAAAGAGATTACAGGGATGCCCAAAAAGCACATAAAACTGAAAAGGATTAGTCATGAAAATATCTCATGTTGAGAAACTACTCAGTGACTGAAAACATCAAATAATCCCAGGATGTGAAATGCATGCATCACTCAACACTTACAGGTAAAAACCAAAAAGGTACAACCATCTTTTAAATCAAGATAGTAGTTTTTTTTATAAACTCAAACATATATTTTATCCACATAATAGTCTAGCACTTTACAGCCATTTATCCAAGAAAAAGGAAAGCATGACCAAGAAAATACCTGCATATACATTTACATAGAAGATTTATTTGTATCAGCCCAAACCAGAAAAAAGATTTCCAAACACCCAACTAGAGGTTAATGGAAAAACAAATTGTGCTTATGTTATATTCATACTTCCAACCATATTAACCTACAAACAAAAAAGAAAAATAAACAAAAACCTATTGAAACATTCACCAGCATGAATAAATCCCTCAGACATTATTCTGAGTGAAAGAAACCAGACACAAAAGAGAATCCACTGTTTTATTCCATTTATATGATGTTCAAGGACAGACAAAAGCAATCTGTGATCATACAATTCATAGCAATGCCTGTCTCTGGGGGAGGGGAAGGATTGCTTGGAAAACAGCAAGGCATAACTTTTTGGAAGGTTAAAATATTTTTTGTTTTGATCATAGATGAAGCACTAGATTACATGAATACATATAACTATAAAAAAAACTTTGGGATATATTATGTCCTTAAACCAATACCTGCTTCCTCAATCACTGGTGCTGTGAATTGAACATTACCATCTAGTTACCTTAGTCCTCCAATGTTTCCTGTTTTGTCTTTCGGGGTTTTTTTTTATTGCCCTGTAATACTTGTACGTATTTGTGAGTTAAAATACAGTGTTTTGATTTGATTAAATTCTTCTATGATTGGATTCTATTTTGAGATTTTTGAGGCATTATATTTCATTATATTCATCATTCTATGTAACAAAACAACAAACCTTACTCTTCATATGAAGTAATAGCATTTCTTTCACAGGCTGACCTCATTCACTCCCAATCTTTCATTACCACTATTCTGCTTCAACTTCTAGATTATTCTTGCGGCGTGTCTGGGGGTGCAGGTGTTCTGTGTTTTGGGTGGGAATGTTTGTTTTTTGCTACTTTGGTTTTATTCTTGTTATTGTTTTTTGTTCCAGCACTGAAGATGTAAGACAGGCCTTGTTTAATAGTGTTTGACAAATGACAAGCCACTGAACAAATATCCCAACCCAGTCGTCATCCCCACCAGTCCTCCCTCCCCCATCCATCAGGAGATCTATTTACCCTTCCCTGTGAGAGCCATGCATCACCCCTTGGGCCCTCCTTGTTACCTAGCCTCTCTGGGTCTGTGGATTGTAGAATGGTTATCCTTTATTTTACAATTAATGTTCATTTGTGAGTCAGTACATATCATGTTTGTCTTTCTGGGTCTAGGTTACCCCACTCAGAATGATTTTTTTCTAGTTTCATTCATTTGCCTTCAAGTTTCTTTTTTTATTGATTTTATTGAGCTCTACATTTTTCTCTGCTCCCCTCCCTGTCTTTCCCCTCCCCTTCAACCTTCCCCCCACCCTGGTCCCCATGCTCCCAATTTACTCAGGAGACCTTGACTTTTTCTACTTCTCATATAGATTAGACGTATATCTCTCTGAGGGTCCTCATTGTTGTCTAGGTTCTCTGGGATTGTGATTTGTGGGCTGGTTTTCTTTGTTTTATGTTTAAAAACCACTTATAAGTGAGTACATGTGAGGTTACCTCACTCAACATGATGTTTTCTGGCTCCATCCACTTGCCTGCAAAATTCAAGATGTCGTTATTTTTTTCTGCTGTGTAAATGTACCACATTTTCCTGATGTCTTTGTTTTCAACATTTGAATAATATTCCGTTGTGTAAATATACCACATTTTCTTTATCCATTCTTCACTTGAGGGGCATCTAGATTTTTTTCCAGGTTCTGGCTATATCTATAGTTCTTATAAGCTAGTACTTTCTGGCCTCCTTAACACTTTATAGCAGTGTTGTCTCTTTTAACATTTTTTAACTTGAAGTTTATTTAATCAGGAAAGAAAGAATACAAGCATTTACTTTGGTTTCCATTAACATGGAATAACGTTTTCCATCCAGTCATATAGTCTAATTCCTACTAGTGAGTCTTCTAAAAGTAGAAGAATTATGTGTTTTGTTTAAAGCATTTTTACTATATTCTGCTATTATTTAGAGAATTTAATCTACTTATTTTCAATGCACTTATTGAGGTATAGAATCTTCTGTCATTTTGTTGTTTATTTAAAGTTGTTTTATAGACCTTTTGTTCTTTTTTATAAATTTAAGTGTGTGTGTGTGTGTGTGTGTGTGTGTGTTTGCAATATGTATATGGGTGCTTCCTGAGATCAGAAGAAGCTGTTTGGTCTGTGGAGTTGAGGTTATAGGCAACTGTGAGTCACTCAACTTGAGGTGCTGGGAATCAAAGTGGGGTCCTCTGGAATAGTAGCAAATGCCCTTAATAGCTTAGCAATCTGTATAGCCCCAGCCTTTATTCTGCTTTTCTCTTCTTTTGTATAAAATGGGGGTTCAAAATCAGAAATGAAAGAAGATACAACATAGCTGAATAAAAAGGATTCATTAAAAAATCGTGAAGTTGGCAAGATGGTTCAGTGGGTAAAGACACCTGATAAAAGTTGTCCTCTGACCTTCACACATTCTGTGCTGCACACACAAACACACACACACACACACAAATAAATAAATGAACTAGAATACATGAAAAATAAATACCAGGGACAATTTTATTCCAATGAATTGAATAATCCAGAAGAAATGTATAAATTCTTAGATTATGAAACGTATTAAGACTAAATCATGAAGAAGTAAAAACTTCTAATCAGACCTATACTTTGTGAGAAGGTTTATTTGGTAATTAAAAAAAAAAACTCCCAATAAGGTCTAGGCTCAGACACGTTGTACATTAATTTTACTCAACATATAAAATAATTAATACTGATACTTTACAAACTCTTCTAAGATCTAAAGAGAAATGAACACTTCTAATCTGTTTTATATTACTTGGTTACAGTTATAAAAATATATAATACTGAAACTGCATATTAATATTTCTATGAACATACATGTAAATATTCTATAGTCTCAATCAAAAACACATTAGCCAGTCAATTTCAGCAGTGTCCTAGAAGGATTGAGCATACTGGTATGTTTCCTCTTGTTAATAACACAACCCACGGACTAGGTACATCATAAGGAAAACTGGTTCATACTTGAAATACTTGGTTCATGTTTTTAGGAGTTCAAGGTTTATCAGGACTACATGTGGTAATATTTTGACTGAAAGATTCCTGGAGTGTTAGGAGACAGGGAATGTACACATATTTGAATGTCTCCTATTCTTCCTCTTAGAAAACCACTGGGGCTCAACTTTGGAAATCTGTCCTGGTGACCTTATCTAATCCTGGTTACCTTCCCAAATCTGCACATTTAACCCCAATTATTAGATTAATTCCCCACACTCTTAGCATCACTGAACATTGTTCCCACTAAACCGATGCATAGTGGAACCATGCTGGCCGTTCTGTTACGGGGAAGCCAAATGGGAGAGTCACAATGTGGAAAGGCAGTATGTGAAAGTTCCAGGCACCTGACTCCAGCCTGGAAAAGTCACAGCCTGAGCCGCTTTCAGAATGCCTTGAAAGAAACATCCTCAAAACCTCCACCCTCATCTGTCTAGAAGGCAGATTGTACAATCAAAGACAATTATCCTCAGGACTTAAGATTTAATGTAGTTTGCCTAGTTAGATTTTAGACTTAGCTGAGATGTGTTACTCCTCTCTTCCTGCCCATGTCTCTCCTTTGCGATTGAAATGTATAGCCTGTGGTTGTTCCACTGCGGTATTTTGAAAACACTACCTTATATGTTTTTCAGCATCGTAATTGGCCTCGGGATGAGTTGTACATACATTGAATCTCACTCAAATCTGACGCAGTCCAAGTTTAAAAGAGACTTTAAAATTGATGCCTGGAATTAGTTAAAAGTTTTGTATCCTTCTGGAATGAAATTAATGTAGTTTGCATGTGAAAACATGAAATTGGGGGGTTAAGGGTGGAATCCTATGGTTTGAGTCGTAGTGTGCCTTTCAAACCTCAGGTTGAATTTTAATCTCCAGTATAGAAGTAAAAGAAGCACGGCTTGTGGAATTGGCACTCCTGCAAAAGGCTTCAGGTTTGAAAGCAATGCTCTCTTGCCTGCCTGACATTCTCTATGTGACAACCCAACATCAAGGAGCCTTGGAAGTGAAGTGTAACCCTCAGCTGACACCAGTGTTGTCACCTTTATCTTGGTCATCCCAAATCTGCAGATTTATAAGAAATTAATTTCTGGTGCTTATGAACTGCCATTTGAAAGTATGAACTACCGAATCTGAAATATCCCATTATAGTAACACACACACCCTAATCACTTAGCTAAACTAGCTAAAGTCTTTCAGTTTTGATCATATTTTCAAAAGATCATGTTTAAGAGGGAAGGTTCCACTAAACCATATCACTGTTCCCAGACTGCTAAATTTTTTACAAGAGATAAATAGAATGGACATTTTTTAGTAGATTGATAGAAACCTCAATTAGCAAACAAATTACAAACTTAGGGTCTGTCTGACCAAAAAGCAATTCTAAAATGTAAGATAAGAAAAGTATATAATGATATAATATTGAAAACAGGATCATGATCAATAAGAGATTTTCAAAGTTTTTAAGCTGTGGGTGTTGTCCCTGAGAATAGAAATGTTGATTAAATTAGATTGTCCACTTGGGTACACCTTTTTCTAAAATGAGCAAATATGTATTTCTTAGGTCATAATTCCAATAAAAAATATGTCTGTTCATTCCCTTTATGCCTATCTTTTGTTCAGAGTTTAAGGAAGTAATAAGATAAGAACTCCTACTCTGTCTCCATAGTAACAGACAAATGTACTAGCAGTGGAGCATGTTCGGCAATTATCCCCTCTCCAGAGGCTCAGAGCACCTCGCTTAGTCTTTCTAACAGAAGCTAAATGTTTCCTCCTCGTCCATCCTCACCTCTTCTTTTTAAGATTGATTTGAGATTTGTTTGCTCTTGTTATTGCAAACCAAAGCAATATAGGATGGTTACTGCTATGAATCTGAATTACCTAGAGAAAGCTCAGTCAAGGTAAACGTGTTAGACTCCACATCTGCAGCCCTACAAGCACTCAGCCCACCCACGAGAGATGAGGCCAAGGCAGGAATCTTGACTTTTATTTTTATGAAGCTGCTCTCCTTCCACATACCCCTAATATACACACCCCATGATAATCAAACGAGATCTGTTTGCATTTTCTAGGACACAGTGCAGGGAAACCTCACATATAATAGGCTCTTGAAAATACGGGTTCTGCCTGAAAAGCAGCTTTCCATAGTACAAACTGATTATAATCACTCTATGGAGTGGTACCTTTCAAAACGCCTTCTCTTTTGTAGCAAGATGCAGAATGATAAGAAAATGCTGTTTAAAATACATGTCCCGTCTGTTCCACAGAATGGGGTTTGTGAAAGTTGTCAAGAATAAGGCCTACCTCAAGAGATACCAAGGGAGGTTTAGAAGGCGGCGAGAGGGTAAAACCGACTACTATGCTCTGAAGCGATTAGTGATCCAAGACAAAAATAAGTACAGCACACCCAAATACAGGATGATAGTTCGTGTAACTAACAGAGACATCATCTGCCAGATTGCCTATGCCCGTATAGAGGGGGATATGATAGTCTGCGCCGTGTTTGCACACGAACTGCCGAAATGCGGTGTGAAAGTTGGCCTGACAAATTATGCTGCCGCCTATTGTACCGGTCTGCTGCTGGCCCGCAGGCTTCTCAATACGTTTGGTATGGACAAGATCTATGAAGGCCAAGTGGAGGTGACTGGAGATGAATACAATGTGGAAAGCATTGATGGTCAGCCTGGGGCCTTCACTTGCTATTTGGATGCAGGTCTTGCCTGAACTACAACTGGCAATAAAGTTTTCGGGGCCCTGAAGGTAGCTGTGGATGGAAGCTTGTCTATTCCTCATAGTACCATATCCCTGGATATGATTCTGAAAGCAAGGAGTTCAACGCAGAAGTACATCGTAAGCACTTCATGGGTCAGAACGTTGCAGACTACATGCACTACCTAATGGAGGAAGATGAAGATGCTTACAAGAGACAGTTCTCTCAGTACATAAAGAACAACATTACTCCAGACATGGAGGAGATGTATAAGAAAGCCCATGCTGCTATATGAGAGAATCCAGTCTATGAAAAGAAGCCCAAGAGAGAAGTGAAGAAGAAGAGGTGGAAACGTCCCAAAAGGTCTCTTGCCCAGAAGAAAGATCGGGTTGCTCAAAAGAAGGCAAGCTTCCTCAGAGCTCAGCAACGGGCTACTGACAGCTAAAGCAATTTTCTATGAAGATTTTTTCATAAAGATAATAAACTTATTGACCAAGCAGAAAAAAATAAAAAAATAAAATAAAATACATGTCCCCCAATAATGAGGAAGATGGAGTCCCAACTGATCATCTCTTATCACCAAATGAAGCTTCCAATAGCAGTACTGAGTTACATCTAATTGAATTGTTGGCCAAGTAGATCCCATGGAAATCCCCAAAGAATCCAGGCTCTTGCCAAGATAATAGTTTGCTCTTCACAAACTGCTGGCAAGCCCCCATTGCTGACGACAACACTCACACAATGCATTAAACATGGAAAGGTTAAGCTGGTACCTACATAAAACCTTCACCCCTATATACTAGTGTCTTTGCTACAGGAAGCTACTCTATACGCTACCAAAAGAGAAATGTAAACACCAACCAGAAAAATATGCTAAGACAAATGATGGCACAAAGCTTATAGGAGTAACCCAGTCAATGTCCAATTTGACTTAAGGCCCACTCTATGAAATGGAACCTGTGTGGTTTGAAAGAAAATCCCCTCCCATAGGGAATGGCACTATGAGAAGGTGTGGCCTTGTTGGAGAAAATGTGTCACTGCGGGGGTGGCTTTGAGATCTACGCTCAGGCTACACCCAGTGGCACAGTTCACTTTATGTTTCCTGTGGGTAAAGATGTAGAACCCTCAGCTCATTCTCCAACACTATGCCTACCTGCATGGCACCATGACCCACCAAACAATAATGGACTAAACCTCTAAAACTTTAGGCTAGCCCCAATTAAATGTTTTTCTTTCTAAGAGTTGTCAGTGTCATGGTGTCTCTTCACAGCAGTAGAAACCCTAACAAACGTAGAGCTCATACTAGACACTGCTTGGGTGACCAAGAACCAGAGACTAGATAGCCTAGAGACCTGTGGTAAGACCAAATACCACTAGTCAAAAAAAGTAACAATAAAATAACTCCTAATGAAATTCTTGCTATACTCACCAATCAATGTTTTATTTAGTCATCATCAGAGAAGCTTCCTCCTACAGCAGATTGGAACAAATACAGAGACTCACAACCAGATAAACACAGAGAGAGAGATCTTGTCACATGCAATCTCTATTAAATCCCTCCCCTCAGATTTCAGAAACCCCAGAGATGGAAAGAGTATAAGAGGATTTAGAGGATGCCAGGAGAACAAGGTCCTCTGTTTCAACTAATCAAGGCTCATGTGAACTCACAAAGACTGGAGTGGTAAGCATGGGACCACCTCAGGTTTACACCAGGTCCTCTGCATATATTTTATAGTACGCTTTCAGTTTAATATTTTTATGGGACTCCTGTGTGAAGGAATGGGTCTTTGATTCTTGTGCCTTATCTTGGGACTTTTTTTCCTCTTGTTGATTTGCCTTGTCCAACTTCAATGTGATGGCTTTTTTTTTAACCTTACTATTTTTATTTTGTTATGCTTTATTGTGACCTCTTATAAGACTCTTCTTTTCCTATAGGAGACAGGGAATGGATCTGGATGGAAAGGGAGGTGAGAGGTCCTGTGAGGAGTAGAGGGAGGGGAAACTGCACTCAAGATATATTGTATGAGAAAAGAATCTCTTTGTAGTAAAAGTTGTAGAAAT
>PVIU01017320.1:0-42381 GCA_004026605.1 Ondatra zibethicus
TTTAAAATGTTTTAAGAACTAAGACTCTTCATGACAATGAGACACATTTGCTCCTGACAGCACCAATCTACTTCAAGGGCATCAAAGAGACTCCTTATAGAATTTGTTAGCCATTTGGGCAAGAAACTGCTCTTGCCTGAACTGCTTGACTAAACTTGCAGGACCCACAGAGAAATAACTGCTGAAGCTGCCTAAAGAAGGTGAGACAGTCCTTCGGGGTTCCTGCTTCATGAAAGAATCTGCCAGACATTCTGTAGAACACAGAAGAAAGTGACTGACAAACTGCCAACACAGGTGAAACTGTCTTTGAAATTTCCTGCTCTGTGGAAAAATCTGCTGGATACTATGGGCCAGTAGGCTGAAGATGGGTGCCCCAATGATACAGAAGAACTTTGGGTGACTGTCCAGGCAGCAAGATGTCCCTGTCAATTTAGAGTTTTGGAAGTTGCTTACAATATACTTCTTGTTTACTTAGGTAATATTATATCCTTCTGGAGGCTTTGATGGATTTGAATATATAGTAATAGTTTTCCTTAGTTATGATAGAAGATAAAGTAGATATAAATATTGTAACTGTAATTTTTGCTTGATACCTGTTTTGTTATATGTAATTTTACTATGTTAACATTAAAACCCTTCTTTTTATTTAAACAGAAAAGGGGAAATGATGTTTATGTTTTGCTTTTATTGGTTAATGAATAAAGCTGTTTTGGCCAGTGGCTTAGCAGAATACAGCAAGGTGAGAGTTCCAAACAGTTAGAAGAGGAGAGAGTAGGCTGAGCCATGTAGCTGCCCGCAGGAGACAAAACCTCTGCTGGAGCCCACCAGAACCTTGCCAGTAAGCCACCGTCACATGACAATACCACATTAATAGAAATGGGTTAATTTAAGATATAAGAGTTAGCCAGAAATATGCTTAAGCTATTGGCCAAACAGTATTGCAATTAATACAGACTTCTATGTCATTATTTCAAGTCAGGGCAGCCGGGAAATGAACAAGTGACCTCCACCAACAACCTGTGAAATCAAAATAAAAAAGGAGATGTCATACTTAGACCATACAATGACACAGAATATGCATTACCATTCCAAAAGGGAATATAATGAGGAAATACTAGACCAAAGCTAGACCAAAAACCAGTGGAGCAAACTCAAAATTTTGCATCTCCATGTCTGATGTCAAAGGACTCTTCAGATTTCTAACTCCTTTCATCTTTGTTGACTGCAAAACACTTCTGTCTGGCTGGTTCCAATCCCTGTTAGCAGCTCTCCTTGGGAGGCATCCCATGGCTTTGGCATCTCCAACACGTGTGGTCTCCACTGCAATTCAGGCTTTACCTTCACAACCACACTCCATGTGAGTGTGAGTGAACTCTCACAGAAACACCTCTGACACAGGCCTGGCCTTAGCTTAGTCTCAGAGGGAAATTCCAACCCTTCTTTGTATCTTGGACTCACACACATGGCCAAAGCTGCCAAGTTCTGCTACTTGATGGGACTGGAATTTGTCCCCCACTCCCCTTTACACGTAGTAAAAGCCCCAGGACTGGAAGGAGTCAAGCAAAAAAGTTGAGGCTTAGCATCATGTGGCAGGATGAGCGACCTTAAAGAGAGCCCAGAGGGAGCTGTTGGTAAAGGTCCAGCCCAGCTACAGTGGAGACAGGAGTATTTTAGAGATACAAATACCACCAAGGACAGCAGTGGAGTGGAGCGGGCCTAAGCCTCTGAGACAAGCTGTGTGTGCCTCAGATGGTAGAGTTGGAAAAAGGGAGCTGGTCCAAGGCCCTTTGGAGGCCAGAAGACCGTGAGTGAATCCCAGATACACAACAATGAGCTTTTTTTTTATACTGTTGGACTTTGGTTTTGCTTTGATCTAATGGATCTTCCTTGTTGAAGTAAGCAAACAGATAAATTATTTTTTACTTTAAGGAGTGCAGTTAAAAGACTTTGGAATTTTAGGCAGATTTTGAATGTTTTAAAGAAACTGGATATTTTAGAGAAACTAGATGCTCTAAAAGAGATTTTGTATGTTTTTAAAGAGAGTGAAACTTTAAAGTGAATCGTTAAAGAATGTGTACTTCTAAAAGCTGGAATGTTTTATATTGTGACGTTACTATTGATATGTGGGCTGAAGAGATGGCTTAGCGGTACAAGCACTGGCTGCTTTTCTGGGAAATCTAAGTTCAATTCCCAGCACCTATACAGCAGGTTATAATAATTGGTAAGTTCATCTCTCGAAGATCATCACCCATTTCTGGCCTCCATAGGCACCAGGCACACAAGTGGTACATAAACATGCATGCAGGCAAAACACTCATACACACAAGGAAATAAAACAAAAATTTAAAAATATTAACATGTCATCTTAGGGGCAAATGAGAAAGGAAAGTTCTAGTTGGATAGCAATATGTTCGTGTGTCAAGATGACAAGGGGTCAATAATGTTAGTTTTATGTCAACTTGACACAAACTGTACTCATTTGGAAATATGAATTGCTAATTAAGAAATGCCTCCATAGATTGGCCTGTATGCAAGACAGTAGAGCATTTCACTAATTAGTTATTATTTTGGGAGGGCCCAGACCACTGCGAGTATTCCCACTCACGGGCATGTAGTCCTGGATTCTATAAGAAAAAAGACTAAGCAAGCCAAGAGGAGCAAGCCAGCAAGCAGCACCCCTCTTTGGCCTCTGTATCAGTTTCTGCCTCCAGCTTCCTGCCTCGAGTTCCTATCCTGACTTCTTTGGATTACAAGCTATAACATGAAATAAACCCTTCTTATTTTTCCAAGTTGCTTTTGGCCATGGTATTTTAAAACAACAATAAAAATCCTAAATTTAGACACCCCCAAAAAATTTTTAAAAAATGTTTTTACTATCTAAGGAACTAAATGTTGTTGCAGTTGTTGTTGTTAATGATGATGCGTTTGAGACAAGATCAGACTGGCTTTGAACTCAAGACCTTCCTACGTCCACTTTCTTAGTGCTGGGCTATATGCATGTGCCACCATAACAAGCCACAAATAGGCTTTTCAAAAGTGCATACAGGTATCCATTCTAACTCACGAAGTTGTATATTCAGTTAACGAGGCATTTCAGCTTTATTTTGTTTTTCAGTAATTAATTTCCCTTTCCTTTTCTTTCTTTGTTGTTGTTGTTTTGGGTTGGTGTTTTTTGGTTTTTGATTTTTTTTTGAGACAGGGTCTCACTAAGTAGCTCTGGTTGTCCTGGAACTCACTATGTGGACCAGGCTGGCCTCAAAACCACAAAGATCCACCTGCCTCTGCCTCTTAAGTGCTAGGAGTAAAGGTGTGCAAGGTGTGCACCAGCACACCCAGTTTTTAAGTTACCTTTTCTTTGCAGTACAAAATGGAGACACTGCCACTCAAATTTCACTCAATGAAAAGCAATGCTATCCTTGAGGAGACTTTGTTGAAATCCGACAAAACTATTTCCAGCTACGGAACACAAATCATTTAACAAAGAATCATTGGGAGAACCCATGAGAAGTTATGTGTGGATGCCTTTCACACTTTTCAACCACATACAAACTGTACATACGCACACACACAACATCAGAAGAACCCATGAGAAGTCATGTGTTGATGCCTTTCGCACTTTTCAACCACATACAAACTGTACATACGCACACACACATATATTACACATATACATACAACACACATATACACATACCACTCATACACACACAGACACATACACTTCTACCATTGCCATTAACAATAACAAATGTCACCAAGTGGTAACTCCCCTTAGCTTAGGATACATACTCTAATATACTTTCTATTCTACTCTATTTTCAAGTGCTCAATGAATCGTGTTACTCATTAGATGGTCTTCAATTTAGGCTACAAGGAAATCATTAGCAATTTATCATAATAAAATGGTTCATAGTTGAAAATATTTTTCTTTTGACAATGATATACAAAATGGACTCATACTAAACTATGTTTATTGACACATACCTATAGTTCCAGCACTTGAGAAGCAGAGGCAGGAGGATTGCAAAAAAAAAAAATTGACTCATTTTCCATCAGTGTTTAACATGTATCACAACATTTTCTTCCATAAATTCAAGCATAAGTTGCCAAGTATTTATTAACCACTCCCTATTTCCCATAGATTTGCATTCTCCAGTTTATTTACGTTTATGACCATTGCCCTGACTTTGTCACTAATGGATATTAGAATTTCTTATTACCTTACAGCATTCATTTCTTTTCTTTCTCATTTTCCCTGAACTAAGTCCAATACATATTTTTATAATGATTCTGGTTCCTCTCAACCTCACTGAACCTCGCCTGTTAACCAGCTTAGCCAGAATTCTCCATCATGCACTGGTGAGTTAGAGTCTCTTTTATGTAATATGTAAATTTTATCATGACTTTAAATAGCAATTTGTTTTTCTTTTCTACTTCTTTCTTTCTTTCTTTCTTTTTGAGTTAAAGTGTTGCTATGTAGCCCAGGCTATCCTGGAGCTCACTATGTAACCCCAGGACAGACTCTGACTTGCTATCTTCCTATAACAGCCTCCTAGATTCTGGAATTCAAAGTAAATCATGCTTAGCTTTGAACTCATATGCCATATAGGGCTTTGTTGCCCAACTTCTCATATTTCTTGCAAATGTTCTGTATTTTTATGACCAGCATTCTTTCCCTCCTCACAGCCTGTCATGAGGCGTGTTTCCCATTGCGGCATGATGTTCTGCCAGTGGCCATAGTAACCCCAGGATAATAAGTCTTTGAAAAGCCAAACATAAAAGCTCATTTCCAGGGCAACAGAAAGGTTATTATCGAGACCACGGAGGCAAAGGCCTTTGTGGAATTCCACTTCAACAATTGCTAACCACTGAATGTGTCCTTTACTTTGGCCAGTTCCCACCCCTGCCTAGAGACTAACATAGACCCATTGAGGTTCATCTCTCATGAAAGGTCATACTCTAGTCTGTGAGCATATCTGAGATGGACAGTTGTTGGTCTGAACAAGCAGCCGAGAGTGTATGACTTTGTTTCATTCACCCAGCTGCCTCATTACCCTTTCGTGTGTGAATGCCGGAGCAGACCAGTGGCTGTTGGTGATCCATGTCACATGCTGCCCACCCCAATGACATGCTGTCAACTTGTGGTGGCCAGACAAGGACACGAACTAGGTCAGTCTGAGACACTGGAAGTGAAGGAGATGCTTCTTTCTCTCTATAGTCTACTGATCAATGGCATGGATGTGGCTCTCGCTTTCTCTTCATAAGGTATGGTGCAGATAATAGAATATTTTATTTCTAACAAGGAGAAAAAGGAGCCAAAAGATATTGCCTGCCTACTACCTTCCATGCCAAGTGTTGAAAGTCATACATACATATGTTCTTTGGTTGAATATTCATGTCACCTCTATTGAAGATACCATTTTTCATTGCACTGAATGATTAGCCCATGGGCACACATCTTGTAGAAGAAATGGGGTTCAAACAAAATCAGTCTTTTCTCCAACCCTAATACTTCCAGGAAGCCTATCCTTTTCTGTAGTAATATTTCATTTGTAATTTAATAAATAAAGTTTGCCTGAAAATCACAGAGCAAAACACACAGGAAAGACCAGGGACAAGATCTACAGAGCAGGAAGAAGGGACTTAACTAAGGAGAGAGCAGGTGGCCTTAGGAGAAAGGCGAACTGGTCATAAACATACACATTACAAAAGCTATACCGGAAGAGATAAAGACGGGACTGGGATTACCAAAAGACTTAGCAGGTTGACTGGGCGGGAGACATTCGACAGTCTGCTACTGCTGGCCATTACTTTAGCGAGTAGGAGCCGAAGGCTGCAAAACTTGCCTTTTGGTATGGCTGATTTGCTCTCCCAGTGAGAAAAATGCCTGTTCTTGGGAATGCATGTGTGAGGTAAACATAGAAAATGTTAGGCACGTGCTAAAAGTCTTCACGTACTTTTATCTGAATCTCCACTATGGTTTCAAACACCCTTTGTTTCTCGTGCGGATCTGGTTTAAACATGGTAGAGCAGCAATCTCTTAGCCCAGTCTAAAGCCGAGTGGACCTAGAACACTGAGCTATAATGGAGGCTGAGCTAGTCTATACTGACTCTCAAAAGAAAGTGTCCATGTGTACATGTAGATGTTCACGGTACAAATGTGTGTATGCTACATGTGTGCCCGTGTTTGATAGTTGCAAAGGCAGAAGGTACAGAGGTGACATTTAAATCCAAAACACTGAGCAGGCAGGCGGATGGATATTTCAGGGGGTGAATTAGGGAACGGGCCAAGCAAGCAGTCAGGCAGTTCTACCCCAACAGAGAACACTAGAAATGTCTGTCTATTTGCTGTTCCAGTTCACTTGGCTGGTGCGGACGAAGGAACTGGGTATCAGTTTGACTCTAGTTACTTTCAAAGTAAACCATCACATGGTTAGCCACATCTGTAGTGGACAGTGCAGGGTGCCTTCACCTCCTCACCTCTGCGAATGAGATGAAGTCACCTGAAACCAATTTGAGGCATGAACTGTCATGGAGCAGCATAGCTCTGCCTTAATGCTCCTAAACACTCCAGAACTTTCTGCCCATCCCCAAGTTCCTGAAATTTATGAGACCATAGGAGAAAAACACAGAAGGAAAACGAGGAGAGCTCATGGAAAATGAACAGGAGGACAAACCCAGAGGTTAGTGGTCCCAATCACGCGGAAAGCTAAAACCCAGAGTATCTTTTCCAAGACTGATTCAGATCTCAAGCCCCAAGGCAGGCTCCCTATACTCCGCCCATACTGATCTCCAAGCACTTTGAGAGTGTGTTTATTGAATGCTGTTGATGAGCTAAGACAAAGGATTCACTTTTCTTAAATCCTCTAATCGTCTTTTCTGCTTGTCATGCTGAATGACAGGACATCCATGCCATTTGAAAACTGAATTTATCCTTCCATTTAGGTAACATGCCTACTGAGCTTTTATTTGCCTTCTGTTGACTAAAAGAGGCTCTTAGTGATCACGCTGTGTTCTCTGCCTGCCTGTAAGGGACTCGAATATTTACAGACCACCGTTTCTAAACCTTGAATCCTAAAGGAAAGCGGTTTGGAGACCGACTCCATGTATTAGAAAGGCATCTGGTCCCCAGCTTCATTTTATTATATGAACCTCGCTGCTATTGCCCCGTTCCCCAAACTCCAGCTTGGCTTCTGTTTCCTAATACTGTGTTTCCCTGGGCAACATCATTGTGTACTGAAATGCACTGCTTGTATACTCCATGTATTTTCAGGATTCAACTTTTATTTTCATACTATAACACAAGAGAAGCAATGTGTTTTCTTTTTTGGCCATAAAATTCAAAGCATGTTGAGGCATTAAGGTGGCCTTTGAACATATATATTCGATGAGGATTTACAAATATATACATATATCAATGTAGGAATTCACACTTAATCGATGAACAGTTAAGCCAGATGGATTTAGGGTTTCTATTTGATGAATCAAAAAAATATAATATTGAAAGTAGGCCAGGAAAATTCTGGCCCTGCCTGCATCTTTATAGCGCTAGGAAGAGAAAAGCTATTAGTGAACAGCAAAATTTCATCCAAACCTGTCAGCAGAATTGATAAAGCAAACTCCACCATGAGCTTCAGAAGGTAGTGAGCACTGGTCCGTTCCAAGCCCCATCCCTATGGGACCCAGTGTCCACTTTTAACTGAGAGAAACAGACCTTTATGGGGTAAACAAATGATGAGAAACGGAGTGGCAAGCCCAGCCATACTGAAGGGTGACTGACTCTAAGGTTCAGATCCCTGCTTGGTAGAGGCTCAGAGAAGGCCCTAGTTTGACCCAGGAGCTGAAGGTCGTATGCCAATGTCCATTTTGAAGCGATGATCCCAAGTCATGCCAGAAAGGAGCTGAGAAAAAGACATCACCATTTGGGAGTTTTCCAATAATTTGGGGCATCTCTTTTTATTGTCCTCCCACCTCCCTCCACCCCCGCCCAGTAGTATCTATCTTTAGTCCATTGGTTCTAAACTAATGATACTGTCTCCATGCCAACTACTAAAGAATTAATCGTGAGAATGCTCAAGAAAGGGAAACACACCTTCTGACTGAACTCATTGCTTTTGTGGAACACCTTGCTTCAACCAGTTCCTCTGACATTGGCCTTAAGGGTCTGAGTCCTTTTTATCCTGAAGACCTGAGAAAATCCGTTCTGGTTGTGGGTTTTAAGATCCAGTTCTTTTAGACTGTTCTAAAATTTGTTTTCCAGAGTCCTCAAAGAACCCCGAGAAGCCAGGGAGAAAATCCTCAAGGAGAAGAGATGTGTTGACCCCACAGGAAAGAGAGTGTTCCTACCATCAGAGCTCCTCCTGAGATTATAAACCTCAGTGTGCCAACTCAGGCCTTGGAAGTCTCCTGCCACAACTCAGATGGAGAGAAGACAAATAGAAGTATAGAGACAATTCCCAGAATTCCCAGAATGGCTGATTTCTGAAGTATTTTTTCTGTCCCAAGGCTCTGCTACTCCGTGAGCCCCGTCACCGCATCAGAAATCAAGCTTGAGCCCGGAAGGGAGTGCAGGACACCTCCAGCTCCTGCTGCAGGGGCTTCTTTGTCCCACACGACCCTGCCCTCCCCCCTCCCCCAAGTCGCCCTTTCCTCTGCGGGGTCCTTGGCCCACCAGGAGTCCCTGTTCCTGTGCTGAGGAGATCGATCCAGAGGGAAATTTCGTCCGATGGATGGAGATAGAGACAGAGACCCACACCCACATAAGAGCAATGGACTGAGCTCCCAAGGTCCAGTCGAAGAGCAGAAGGAGGGAGAAGTTGAGCAAGGAAGTTAGGACTGTGAGGGGCTGGTCCACCCACTGAGACAGTGTGCCTGATCTAATGGGAGCTCACCGAATCCAGCTGGACCAGGACTGAACGAACATGTGATCAAACCGGACTCTCTAAATGTGGCTGCCAATGGGGACGGACTGAGAAGCCATTGATAATAGCACTGGGACCTGTCTCTTCTGCATGTATTGGCTTTTTGGGACCCTAGTTTACTTGGATGCACACCTTCCTAGGCCAGGATGGAAGGGGGAGGGCCTTGGACTTCTCACAGGGCAGGGTACCCTGCCCTCTCTTAAGGTTGGAGGGGGAGGGAGGGGGTTAGTGGGGGAGCGGGAGGAGGATGGGAGAAGGGGAGGAAGGGTCAATTTTTGGATGGAAAAATAAAAAATTTAAAAAAAGAAATAAAGCTTGACCAAGCCTCTTGCCTGAATTACCTACTCCTGCCCAGCAGGAAGAACTAGGGTTCTCACAGGCAGACTCACCAGCCACTTGCCTGTAGAGTCACTGCTGTGGGAAGTTCTCCATCCACCCTCAGGACAACCAGGCCAGGCCAGTCTGCTACTGGACACATGGAGTTCAGCCAAAACAAACGCAGCCCCAGAGATTCAGAAAACAGCAAATTTTTGAGGATACACATAGACACGGGGTTGCAAAGATTCCATAAGACCCCTCAGAAAGCTGAAAAGCTGTGAAAGCTGACCTGATTTGATTCTATAAGCTGGAATGTCTCATGATGTGATAAATTAACTTGCAATTCTGACGACTGAACTCCTGGTGTGATGAAGTCAAGCCCCATTTGTTTCCCATTTCCTTTCTCTGCCTCCATTTCATCATAACGCACCAGCAGAGAACCCAAGTCCTTCGTCCATCCTGGGGAGAAGTGCCAAGTGGGAGGAGAGAGGGGCGCCCCTGTGCTCTGTGGTATTGCTTTCCAGAGATGACCTCGGTGTTCACCTCTCTGAATGCTTGCTGCCTCTGGGCAGAGTTAGAAAAATGACAGGCAGAAGTGAGGCAAATCAAAAGAAAACAGGGCAGAGGCAAAGACAAAAAGCAAACATACAGGGAGAAAGAAACGGATGTTGTGAAAAGAAATTTGAAAACAGAAAAAGGCTTCTCACTGACAACAAAATCCACACAATTCCCTTTCCTCCAGGCGAGTCCCCCAAGATGAAGGTCGCTAGTTTAAAATGACTAGAGAAGGCTGAGCTCACTCTACCTGTTTCCAATGGCTTGGCATCATCCCCAAGAAGAGCAATGGGAAGCTGCCACAGAGGCCAAGACTCAGGTTAGGAAAGCACCTGTAACAGGATCTAGTCCCTGCTTTTTTTGGTATCGCAGGGAGATACCAAATCCTGGCAACACTCCTGAGGTTCTAGTTTCCTCTAAAACAGAATGCAGCAAGAGCCAACTACATGGAGTATGAATGTCATTGGTACTTAGACATGGCCCCATAGGATCCCAGCAGGGTTACCACGGCAGATTCCCAACCAGATTGGTCTCTTCTGCATCTAGAAGCATGCAGTGACATGTACTGTACAATCTTGTATTCACCTCTCCCATGCAATAGACAAAAGACACAGTCAGTAAATGCTATCTTAGTTTAAGCTTTTGTTTATTAAAAAAGGAATGTTAGAAAACAGCCATGTTTATAGCCATCCTTATTCCCTCTCCTGTTTTTCTCCAAATGTTGAACCCTAGCTTGGAAGAGTCCTTGATCCTTAGTTTCCTTATTCGCTCTAGTTGAGTGCTCAGTACAGTCTCCTGCTTCAGCCTCCTGAGTGCTCAGACTAGAGGTATGTGCCTCCGTGCCCATAATGACTTTTGAGCTGAAAATGACCCACGTGCCGTGAAGGAGGTCAAAGCACGTGAAGGCATGAGGGGAGGACAGCTCAAGAGCAACAGGCAAAAGCAAACTCTGAGATGGAAAAACTCTGAAAGGCTAAGGCAACGTAGCCAGGTAACAGGAATGAGTTGAAATGAGCCTTAAAGGATCATAAGGGCCCGGCAGACATTGGTCATCGGCACCACAGGAAAACATTCAGGAGGTCCAAGCACCAAGGCGGGTGAAGCTATAGGGAGCAAGAATGGAAGGCGGGACTTGGCAGTCCATGGCAGAGATGATCAGAGATTCTGAACTGCGGGATGACAGAGCAAGAGGTGGAAATTGGTCACATTCATGACATATTCTGAAGGTGAGATTGCCTTGCTCTGAGGATGAAAGGAATCAAGAGTGAGCTCTGTGGCTGGGATCTGAGCACCTTGGTGTAAGGAAACAGTGTGATCAGAGAGGAAGGCTGGGGCAGTGGGAAGGGTCAGAGGGAAAAACACCAAAATGGTGTCCTGGTGATGCCTATTTTAAAACAGCTAACAGAAAACAGAGAACAATTAAATACATAAGTCTAGAAATTACAAGGAAATCAAAATTGGGACTATAAATCTCATTGTCACTAGCCATGAATTTTTGGGAAGTGCTACCGATCAAATTCAGCTTCAGCCCAACCCAATTATCAGCGGTTTTATTCAACTTCATTAGATAGCATTTATTCCTATTAGATGCAATAATATGTTCAAAATAGCCTATTTCAAGATTATTTCACTAGAAATTATTAAGATATCAAATTATTATTATTATTAAGATATCAAAAATTCAGAAAACCAGAACTTTTGACTCTTCTCTCCAAAAAGGAATCATGTATGTCACATAGGATGACCTATGTGACTCTAAAAAGAAATACCAAGTACAGAGACAGAGAAACTTAAAGTGGAAAGGGCTGGATCACCCTGAAAGGCAAATGGCATATGGGCATGGCTCGCTCTGTCTGCTAGAGAAGCCTCTCCAACCTGGACATACCCTTTGCTTGACATTGTAAGATGGTCCCAAAGACTCCTGCCAGGGTTCTACTGTGAAAATCAATGACATCGAACCTCGGGCTCCAGCAGTGAGGCATGGAAGGTACCGTTACCAGTGGCTCTCACTTTCCCAGTGCTGCAGCCCTTTAATACAGTTCCCCATCTTGTGGTGAACCCCAGCCATAAAATTATTTTTGTTGCTACTTCCTAACTGTAATTTATGAACCCTGACATGCAGAATATTTGATATGCGACCCCCAAAGGGGTTGCATCCCACCAGTTGAGAATTGCTGTGCTAGTAGTTGAAGAGGACCAGATACAGTAACAAGCAATAGAGACTATTCGGTGAATTCGTTTTGTTTCCAATAAGAGCTAGAAATGCACACACTGAGCAGTTTACCTGATGACTTATATTGGTCACCACCGCTCTCCCAGTTAACCTGCTATGGTTAAATCAAAATGGATCAACCAGTGGCATTCTTTTCTGTAGCCTTCCCCTAGGCTTCAGCAAAGTCACCAGCCTGTTCTCCTGACACACAGAAAATCTAGTTTTATTGGTGGAGAAGCATGAAGCACTGTGGCAAAGGTAGAAGGATAAAGTCGGTCCAGAGAATAAACTCTGTTTGTATAATCTGTGGACCTTGAGATTAGCTGTTGAGAAGAACTTTGCTCACTGACTGTACCAGTTCCTTGGAGATAATAAGAACTGAGTGAGGCTTAGGGGTTCAGTCATTTCTCCAGCAGGAAAGACGGAAAGGCTCGCTATGACCTGGGTCACTCCCTTCTTGCCCCACTAAGGAGTGTTCTTTCCTGTAGACCCCACGTAAAATGTTGCAAGAGAGTTGATACTAATCATGACTGTCATTTATTTGATGTGATAGTCACCTGTGATTTATTGTGCTTGCCAGGACTAGGCCTGGGAAAGAACTTAGCCTGAAAAGCAAGGGGATATAAGAAAGAATTGATTATTGAGGCAGCCAAAGAATGAACAATGTTAATATTTTAATGGAAGTGGTAACTGGCCTCCACAGAGGCTTCACTTACTGACCCCGTGACTTCGTTCCATTCACAGTGATGAATAAACAATAGCTCCCATTAGTCAACTTAGCTGCCAGGTTTGTCACTCCAAGGGCATCCTAAGAACACATGAAGTTTATCGTTTGGAGCCTTGCTTTATATGTTGAATACAAAAATGGGTTTGGCAAGTATATCCATGAGGCATTCTGAAATTCTAACAAGACCTCCTAGCATGTGCCCATTCCTGACAAGAAGCGCGTCTTTGGGTCCGGAGCCGCTTTCGTGAGATATTGTGGCTGAGCTTGCGTGACTGTTTCTGCAGATGGAACTCCTCGCAAAAGTGCTTCTTTGTCTTTCATCTTCCAAAAATGGGGGAGGCTGTCCCCACACTGGAGTACTAACCTCATCCATGGCTCCTTTATTCATCCCTACTTCCTTTTTCTGAATAATGAGTGCTGCTCTTATCTGTTCCAAGTGACCAGTGAACTTTTGGCTGACTCTCAAAGGGACTGAAATCACACATTAGATGATCCATGGGCAAATGTACCAGGTTTCTTCTCTAGTCGATGGACTTGGAACCAGTTCTTGGTCTTTGGATCATCAAAGAAAATGCTCAGCATTGAGTTCTTTAGCATAGAAATTCCACTTACAGGACCTGTGATGAGACTAACATGAAACGTTGAAACATGGTTTGCAATGAATATCTGAGCCTGTGCTCACAAAAGGCTGACCAGGCCAGACCTTAAGGATACACAGCCAAAGAGACTAAAGAAATTTCAGGATCTTGCGATTCTCTCGAGTCTGCAGCACTGGGAGGCTACTGAGAGTTTGGGAATTTAACCAAAACGACATCAAAAGCTCGGAGAGTCTCTGTCATGCCAAAAAAATATTGCATGTTCTTTGAGACTGCCTGAGCTGCGCTTCAATGCCCCAACGATTCAAAGTAGATAAGTACTATATTCATCTGTGGGATTCAGTTTAGATAAGACTGAATTAAAAGAGCAAGAGATTCTTATGTCATTTATCCTAGGAATCCTAAAGTGGTGGAATCGGAGGCTAGAACGGAGTTAGCAATGGCTAGGGCAGGGGTAGATGGGAGAGCGAGGAGTCACTGGCCAAAGCACACAAAATTCTAGATAGGTGGGAGGAATAAGCAGCAAAGGTCTAGTGTGCCACATGGTGATTATAGTCAACAGGAAAGTATATACTCTTGAAAATAACAGTGTTCCTACCTCAAAGAAAGGGTTATGCTGCTTAACTTGATTTAGGCATTCCTCAGCCTGTATATCCATACATATCTTTAGAGACAGTATAAACATTTAATCTGCATATTTCAAAATGTCACACTGTGCTCAGTAATTACATAACATTTTTGTCAGTTAAAGAATCAATACCTGGAGACTACATAAACACCATGAATTTAGTCAGGCTGAGATTCAAGAAGCATTCCAGAACAACTTTGCTTTTCTATCGTGGCTGTAGGGCATGCTGGGACTCAGTACTAGCCTGACAGCAATTGTGATTCCCCCAGGAAGCCCTGACCATGGCCTCCTGATACATGGTGCAGCATCACCCTGGCTTTCAAGATGAAAGCACATACTATGTGCACCCATAGAAAACAAGGCCCAGTAGCATTCATTCCGAGGGCCCTGCTCAAGTTACCACCATGTAGACACAGTTATCCCCATTTGGAAGCAGGAGTAAGGTGCACCGCTACTGACTCAACTTTGGGGACAGTGCAACCTTAGACTCCACAAAATAAGAAAATGAAACAGATGAAACGTTGCTTACATTCTCAGCAGCAGCACGAGAGCACCTGGGCCATGGCTAGGACAGCAGGGGTATCTGCAGCTTGGGCTGCTAATCAAAGCAATTTCCTCTCATACTCAATGATATTGAGAGGCTGGGATCAATCAGTGAGGGAGGGGGACACAGCAGAAAATATGGGGTTGGTTGTCAAGTTAAGAACATAGTCTGGGTCTCACAAAGAGGATACAGACATTAAGTGCAAGTCCTTTTTCCTCACAAAATGGTGGTCTCCCTTGGCGGAAAAGCTGGTCTAAAGAGCAAACATTGTAAATAGCAATAGGTCATGTAATTAGTCAAGGTCATGTAATAATGAAGCCTAATCTGGACCAGGAGAAGTAAGACTAAAGAGCAGCAAAGAGCAGCCTGCAGTACAATGGGAGAATAGTACACTAAGTTTCAATAGACTTCCACACTTTATTCAAGAACATATTCAGGTTAACTGTACATAGAAATGCTTTCATATTAAAAAGCAATTGCAATGAGAACCCTTTAACCTGTATTGTGGAGTGAAATCCACTCTCAGATTTGATCTATGTGTGTGTTTCAAAAGTCTCCCAAACCCCTTGACCCATGTCCACACACTAGGCCTCTGCTTGAGAACTGGAAACAGAAGAAGGGCCAGGAGGCAGCACAGGAGGTAGTCTCGTGGAAACTTCATGGGGGAAATCAATGACATACCAACAAGGCAGGGTAAGGCATTTGGTAGCTGCCAAGAGGACAAAGTCTGGCAAGCATTTTAGTCCTGGGGAGTTCTAACAAGAGGAAGTTTAAGCAGTGCAGTTTCTGTGTTGGTATAAGGGCAGTGACATCCGTGAGAATTAGGGAGCCAACTGAACACACCCAGGGTAGTCTACTTCCTGATCCTCCCGTCTTTGTGTAGCCCCGATCCTTGAACCTGAGCTGCCTCTTTCACCTGGCAGAAATGGTACTGTTCTAGTTTTAAGGCAAAGACTTCTGCACTCTGAGGAAGAGTGGCCATAATATGTGAAACCTGACTTCTCCATACCACCTTGCTATCAGGAAACCTAGAAGAGTCACACCTATAGGCCACATGGAGAAGAGTCTAGAAACTCTGCCAGGTAAGTGGCATGGCTGCCTGCTCCAGGAGAGTACCAACTTCGGAGACATGAGCCATCTCAGAAATTAGCAACACACCAGACAGAATCACACTCCCCGTGCTGCGTAATAGTCAACAGAGATAATCATAAGAATGAGTGATTGCTGTCTGAGCTACCCAGTGTTGAAGAGAACAGATAACAAACGTGTGGCCAACTGGACACCAGGAGGATCGAGAGAGGTGTCTCCCATGCCCCCATCTCAAGGTTCTCCCACATCTTTCAGGGCTAGGAGTAAAAAACAACTCAGTGACATTACAATAGTCCTCATTTCCACAGATCACACCCTGTCAACAGTGGAATGTCACCAACACTTTGGACATAAACCTGCAGTCATGCCTGTCTCTTTGATGTTCAGAGATTGCAGCTCCTGCCGCATTCCCCTCATATCCATCCACACTGAGGTGACCTCAACCATTTCTCGGTCTCGCCTGCGCTGTAATCTACACAGGAATGTGCATGCTGTCCTTATCTACAGAGGACAAAAACAGAAGAAGCTATGATGTGCACATTGCTTGGGGTTTGTCAATACTAACTATAAGGGAAATACTATTGAGACAAGCCCAGCTACGTGGAATTGATAAAGCAACCTGGGATAGGACCCACTGGCTTTCACTTGGTATTATACAATGTCTGGATGCAGCTGCAAAACAAGGTCTTACTCTAGAACTCAATGCTTTAGGACCTCTGCCCTGCCTCTGTTTACCCCTCTGCATCAGGCAGATCCTAACCTACCCCTGCCCTGGCTCTATATAACACCGACAACAGCACTGAGTATTGTCTAAGCCGAAGCTGCAGGAAGTACAAAACCCAGCACAGGGTGCTGCTTCTGTTACCATAGGAGTAGACAGCTCTGGGAAATTTAAAAATAATTCTGTAGCTTCCTTTGAGCTGAGACTCACCGTCAGCTGAAACACATTTTAGGGCCCCTGTCGACACGTGTCTGGAGAAGGGGTGGATTAATAATAGCTTACATTTCTATGGTGCTTTTCATCCCCAAGGATCCTCAAACAAGGGAAACAGGCTGAATCTTTTCTCCTTGTGTAAAGGAAGAACCCTAGTAAATTTCAAAGCAATCCTAAACACTACAACTAATTACAAAGAAATTTACTTTTGTAAAGTGTCAGGACATAATTATTATTTTTTAAAAACTTAAATAGTATTCACATCACTCCTGAGAGCTCACAAAGAAGTCCCACCATCACCATTTCACAAGGCTATCATCTCTTTCCAACAAAGACAGTTGCCGTGCCAGAAGACTTAGAGACATCACGGGTGAAAAGATTAAAAATAATAATAATTAACAGTGTGCAGGGAGCTCCATCTGGAGTGTTTGATAACACAGTGGGAGATAGATACAGATGGGAAAAGGTGGGTGGCATGGGTAGAATTCGTCCTGATCCCATGGGTTTAGGACCCTAGCCATGCTCAGATTAGTGTAGGCTCTCATTCTTTCTACTGCCTGCTATTCAAACAGAACAAACCAGGCCAGAGCCATTGTGTCTTGCCAGTCTCCAGGGTCTGTACAGTCCCTGGCTCACAGTATTACCTGGCCTGGCATTATGATGTGGTCAGTAATACATTTAGTGTCGTTTGGTAATCCTAAATTAGTATAGCATTTCATTCCCTAAAGCACAGATTCTTTCTTATCTTTCACCCGAGTGATTTGCATACACTTCTGCATAGCAATTCCAGGCACAATGCTGGTTATTCTGAGCCTTTCCCTCTGATTGGCAGCTAATTAGAACCCTGAAATGTTGGCAGGTGTTGGGATGAAAAGATATCACACACCCAATTACAGCACAGACAATGGCTTTAAATCGCCTGTTTAAGTCACATAGCGCCTAACTCTCTCATGCTTTTAGGATGAGTAGCTCCTTGATCCTTGAGGCTTCCTGGGCAAGGAGGACCTCTGCTGTTAAGAAAGAACCAACATGTTTGGAGGGAACGCAATGAAGGCAAAACAGGAAGGAGCAAGTAAAAAGATACTTTAAAGGAAACAGAGTTCTTTTGGTTGATTTGTTCCCTTTGTGCAGCAGTGCCACAGCTATCAGGACAGGCAGATGACTCCAGTCTCCCCAGTGTTCCCAGCAAGCAGGATCTTACAACAAAGAAGGCTGGAAGAAAGTGGGTGAGAAAACAAGATTATCTAGTTTGTGAGACGGAATGTGTTCGTTGCATTGTGACTCCGAGGCATGCCATTCTTTCCCTTGGGTGTCAGAGTCTGAGAGGCTAGCATGGAACACTATGATGACTTCCATGACAGTCATCGAGGGATAACACTTTCAGAATAAGAGAGATGTGTAAGGGGGGGAGAACTTTTCCCACTGTGTCACTCACGGAGGGGAGAACAATCCTGTCACTGTAACCACTTCATGCAACCTCCTCCCGCAGAAGGTTCTGTGAACTCCAAAAATGTCTCCTTCAACTTGATTTTCTCCAAAAAAGGTACTGGTCACCCAGTAGTCACAGACAATCTCCTATTCACGCAGGCTTAGGCTCAGTGGGGGATACAAACGTACCATAGAGGTCCTTGGTTCCAAGAAACTGTAAAACTAAGACATATATATTATATATAAAAATATAGCAAATGAGATAAATACATTAAAATGTGGTCTCCTTTAGAGCCAGGAGTGCATTGATAGTAAGTAAATGAACATTGAGTATTCATCTAACAAAATAAGAGAGCTTTGAAGACCCCAGAGGTCAGGGAGTCTGAGGAACAGAGACTGGAAGGCGAAGGAAACTGAGTCAACCAAAAGAGGGAGTGCCCCAACTTAGACACCGGAGTTGAATTTCCATGGACAAAATACATAAATAAAGATGCATTTCAAGAATTGGAATAATTCAGGCCAGCTGAAGAGACAGGGTCATTTAGGAAGATGCTTTCTGACAGTTTGTCACATATGATCACGACGTGAAAGGAATACAGTAATGTAGAAGCGGGAGAGAAAAGTTTGTGGCTGCAAGTCCTGATACTAGGCCACAGAAAACTCCCATGGGTATCAGACATATGCATACACATATATAATGTATGTAACAGCAATTAATTTTTTTAAAAGGCCATGAATTTGAAAGAGAAAAAGGAGGGAAATGTGGAAAGGTTTAGAGGGAGCCAACAGAAGAGGGAAATTATGTAATTAAACTATAAGCTCAAAAAAATAATATTTTATTTTTAATCACCAATGATGGGCTTGGTTCTGCTTGAAAGTCTCCCGACCAACGTATTTTAACTAAACCATATGTGATAATTATGATGTAAAATAGAATTTGTCACCATCCCTATGCTTACACGCACAAACCTCTTACAATACTACAATGACTGTGCGCGCGTGTGTGCGTGTGTGTGTGTGTGTGTGTGTGTGTGTGTGTGTGTGTGTGTGATATCAAATATTTTATGTATCCTAACTTGTCAGAGAACTTCTTGGCATGTTCCCTGAGATGAGACCTGACATGTCTAGATAAATTGACACACAGTCACCACCAGAGGAAAATAAGCAAGGGACACATGTTCCTGTGACACAATTCTCCACTTATTAATCAGTACATCACAAATCATCACTAAGTCATACCATTGATTAGATTGTACAATTAATGATCACCACAGCAACATAAATTTTTAGATACACTTGAACTTGCTCAGATTACTCAGTCTTATTAGTTTCATGAGAATTTGAATTCACCCTCCCATAGTAAAGTACAAATATCACAAAAATGTTATATAGAGGGAAACATAAAGGAATTTCCTAAAACTTGACAATAATTCTAAAAGTCTGCATAATCTTACTAAGAGCAAATTACTTTGAATTATAAAAAGCAAACTTTGATCAGTTATGCTGAAGGATGTATGAGCTATCTTCCTATCTTTAGAAAATGCTCAAAGTAATTGTCATATAAAAAGATGATCAAAGAAAATGTAGCTAAACTTCCATGAAAATGACATTCTAGAGATGTATTAACAATTGACTTACAAAAATATTATTTCCAACTCATGCATAACTCATGAAATTTCCTGATTTTCTAAAGTGACTGTGGGCCAGGGAGATGGTTTAGTGGACAGAGTCACTTGCCACCAAGCCTGAGTTTCTTTCTCCAGAACCTGCATGGTGGAAGCTGAGCACTGACTCCCACAGGTGTCTTATTCCACATATGCACAGTAGCACATGTGTGCATACACACACATGCCCACACACAAAAATAAATTCAAAGCATGGCTAACATGTTGTGATATATTTTCTCATGGCAAGTAAAAATGTTGGTCTGATTTTACATACTCAACTTTGTAATTCTTTCCTCTTAAATAGGGTTTCATCTTGGGTTCAAGCATTCTAAAACCTCAACCTGTCTGCTAAAAGCTCTCAGCTTCTAAACATTCTGCTAGTTTAGTGCCAGGATGCTGTCTTCTGAAGTCTCAAACAAAATACTACAGTGAAATCCATTGTTAAATAGGACACTGAATCTATGTTTTGAATGCTTCTTTCAGTGATTTTAAATCATTTAGGCAAAATTTTTGTCAGCTCTGATCCCTTGTATTGCTGTTGCTATGCAAGGTAGCTCAGAAAGTAATTTGTGTTAAGAATAAAAATGTGGGGCTGGAGAGATGGCTCAGTTAAGAGCACTGGCTGTTCTTCCAGAGGTCCTGAGTTCAATTCCCAGCAACCACATGGTGGCTCACAACCACCTGTAATGAGATCTGGTGCCTTTCTCTGGCGTGTGGGCATACATGGAGACATAATGTTGTATACATAATAAATAAATCTTTTTTAAAAAAATGGGGGCTGGAGAGATGGCTCAGTGGTTAAGAGCTCTGACTGCTCTTCCAGAGGACCAGGGTTCGATTCCCAGCACCCACATGGCAGCTCACAACTGTCTGTGACTCCAGTTCCACAGGATCCAACACCCTCACACAGACATATATGAAGGCAAAACACCAATGCATATGAAATATATATATAAAAGTGGCCATATTGTTCTCTTACACTTATATTTACTATTCTTTTTGTTCTTTCTTCCTGAAATACGTTTAGGATGTTTGTCCATACCAGCAACCATAACCAAAGCTGAGTGTGGCTCACATCTCTAACTCCAAAAGTCAGAAGGCTGAGGTAGGAGGATCATGAGGAGCTCCAGACCAGCCTGGGCTACGCAGGAACTTGTCTCAGAAACAAAAACAATCAAGGCTGTAGAGGTGGCTCAGCAGTTGGAGGCTTATACCACTTTCCCAGAGGACCAGGGTTCAGCTTACAGAATCCACAGCAGGAGGCTCACAACCACCTATGTCTCTGTAGGTGGATCCAATCCCCTCTTCTGGCCTCCATAGATTTCTGCACGCCTATGGTACACGTAAACTCACACAGGCAAACACATATAAACATAAATAAAAATAAAATTTGATATCTTTAAAAACAGTCCATCTATAACCATATGCATATAAATTGGAATGCATCACCATAAAATGGCAGTAAACTAAAATAAATGAGAGCAATAGTTTAATCTCCCTTAGCTCTTTGGAATGCCATCCATAAGAGACACGTGATCATCTAGTTTATAATTTGAAAGGAATTTCTTATTTCAGCAAAATATTAGCAAAGTTCAATTTCTTTTCTTTTTTTAGTTAAATTACATAGATATAATTATTAATACAACACAGAAATATTTTAAACGCTCTACTAAATTTTTCCTATTCCAAATTTCTAGAGGGTTATTTTTCACGTCCCTGAGTCTGTTCACTTTAGAGACAACAGCATAGTGAACTTCTTTTTCAAATAAATATTTTTATTATTTTTTAATGATATATATTTGAGAGGGAGTGGTTGTGGGCACATTTGAGTCCTGAGTGCCTTAGGAGGTGGGATCCCATCCCAGTCCGGTCCCTGGTCCTCCACAAAAGCAGCAGTCCCTCTTAAGCACTGAGCCATCTCTCTAGTCCCCCTAGTGAACTTCTGTTAACAAAGAAAGGTTGGGGAAAGGAAAGGAGGGAAGGGAGTGGAAGAAAAAAGAAGGGAAGCCACTAATGATATTTGAATGAAGGAGAGACATAAAAGCAATTACTTGAGGGAAAGGAGTTTAGCAAGAGCAACTGAGATGATCTCTGAACTTAAGAGATAGAAAATAATGAGTCAGAAGGCCAGCCCAACAATGCTAAGGGAGGCAATATAAATGAAATTCGTAGTATTGAAATGAGAAGGAAAAAGGAAGAAGAAGAGCCGCGGTTCTGAGGAAGAATGTGTGGATTTGCAGCGTGTTCCTTTACAGTTTGGGTGTTGAGAGCGTGGGACAAGCGGGGCAGTATGTGTCCATATACCAGATTTAGCAGACTGCATGTGTCTGCTGGGAAAACAGGGAGCGGAAGTGTCACAACCTATCAAATAAACATACTAGAGAAATGAGAGCAGTGTGCACAAACATATGGGATTCAGTTAATTAAAATACCAACGTGCCTTAACATACTAAAGCACCAGACGCCGATTCTGCAGAGCCAACCAGAAGAGCGCAGTAAACTAAACTAGACACTCAAGGGGGAAGCACCTCCCCTGCCTTTCAATAGACGCTTTCCTTCAAAACTTAGCCAAGTCCTCAGTAGCCAACGTTTATAATAAATTCAGATTAGTAAAATGATTTCATTTAAAAGCCCCCAGTTATTCTCCTGGCTGAGTAAAGTTGAGAAACTGAGGATCAAGCCAGGCAGTGATGGCACGGGGCACACCTTTAATCCCAGGACTCGGAAGGCAAAAGCAGAAGGGTCTCTGTGAGTTCGAGGCAGCCTGGTCTGTAGAATAAGTCTGGCAGGGATACACAGAGAAACCCTGTCTCCTTAAACAAGAAAAGAAAAAAAAAACACTGAAAATTAAAGCCACTCATGCTACATGCTATTTAAAATGTGTATGGTGTTAACTTACTTTTCAACACTAAAATACTTTACTTTTTTTTTTTTCCAAGACAGGGCTTCTCTGTGGCGTTGGAGCCTGTCCTGGAGCTAGATCTTACAGACCAGGCCACCACTGCCCAGCTGCTAATTTTTTTAATATTAGCACACACTTGGTGCTAATTGTTAAATAAAAACTAACTGCTTACTTAGCCTCTAATCCTTCTCCCAGGAATTCCATAAAAATATTTAGAAAAAAACCGTTAGTTTTTTCATTTAACATGTTTAATTATATTTCTTATGGATTGAGAAATGAGGATTATCCTGTGTCTTATCGGCCCCAACCCATCAGAAAGAAGTATATCCAATCCTATATTGTAGCTTGCTTGTACCAATTTGCAACAGTCGATTCTGTCAGAAGATTGCAAGCTGGTTTTTAGACACCATTATTATTAAAAATTGTACAAACTTTCAACAAAATAAGTAATTAAAATAAGGACATAACACTTAAAACACTTCCTCCCTATTATTCCTTGTTGCTACTGTCTGTGCTCTTGAGGTTGCCCATGCTCACTGGGTGTGCATGGCAGAAGCACTGCGTGACACCACGGCCCTGTGTGTGTCCTCCCAGCTCCATTCAAGGATATTGGTGTTCTGATGAAGGCCTTCGTGGAAGTATTTACACGGAAATCAGCAAATACCAAAATCCACACTGATTCACTGGTTTGTTCATTTTTATCTTAGACTTCAGATTTTTTTTTAAAAAAAAGGAGAAAATTTGAAGAGATATTTAAATTGTGCCAAGTCTGTACTCATTAAATTGTGAGAAGAACAAAATATAATGAAATGTTTCCCCATTGGTATCAAAAATATCCATTTCAGCAAAGAATTTGCTCATTTCCTTAGTGACGGAGTGGCATACGGCTCCGCTCGTTGTCTTGCTGCTCATTATTCCCTGAGGTAAACAAAAGCTCAAGTAACTTTCATATCAGCAGCGCTCCCAGCCGTCAGCTACAGCCACTAGTTGTCGAGACTTTGGGGAAATCAGACAGACACGTTAGGATCTGTTACCATGAAATTTACAATGAAATTTTTGTATATTTTTATTACTTGTAAATTGTTCAGTATCCTTTTGTGGATCACATATAAAAATTCCCTATTAATATGCACAAATATGTATATTTGAAGTACTTTTTGTTAAGCCTTTACCAGCATATTACTGGTTATATAGTTATTTTTATTTAATTAAGCAGTATTTGCATGATATGATAATACGAATATCTAGATGAGGTTTTTTTCTTAAATAGCATTTGTTTATCTTGGGGCTACTAACTATCTTTTCTCTCTATTATCTTTACCATAATAATTCTACAACTTTCATCCTTTGGATCGAGGTAACCGTGGGGTCTTCACGGAATGTATAGAGAAATAACTCTCTCCGCGATCACTGTGTCCCCTTACAAGACTGGGTTGATTTTGTGCTAGGCTGATGCAGCAGCATTTTTCCTGAGACAGTAATCATGTTAGGTGTATGTGCATGCACACATGTATGCACAGACATGTGTGTGCACACACATGTGTGTATGTATATGCACAGACATGTGCACAGAGGGGTGTATGTGCACGTATGTGAGCATATGTATGGAAGCTAGGCAAAGCTGGGTGTCTTTCACAACTACTCTCCACTTTATTCTTTTTTGAGATAGAGTCTCGCACTGAAGCTGAGGCTCAAAGCTGGCTCGCAAGCCTGATGTCCTGTGTCTGCTCTGTCTCCCCAGGGCTGGGGCTACAGGTCTGAATAGGGCTTTAAACAGGGGAGCTGGGGACCTGCCCTGAGGAACTCAGGGAGAACTGTGGGTGGAATGTGAAATGAAATTAAAAATAAATTAATTGATTAAAAATAATAATAAATAAAACCACTGAGATGCTCAAAAACATGCTGCATACCTTAAGTAATCACAATAAAATGTATTTTCCTAGTGAAAAAATTGTATTTATAATAATATAACTTGTGGGAGTACAAAGGAGAACTGTCACCCACAAAAAAAGCACACTTCCCCCAAACTTCCTCGCTTTGGATGACGGTCCCTAAGAAACAGATTCGTTATCTATAAGGCCTCATGTGAATTGGATGATGGTCCCTAAGAAACTGATTGATTATCTATAATGAATCATGTCCTTAAGAAACAGATGGTTTTCTATAAGGCCTTACCGGAAGGCAAGTTCTGCAACAGATTCCCAGGGAACCTCACTGTTGTTAACTTTGCTTTCACTACAGAGATGGGGTTAGTCATCTCATTTTTGTGTGATTCTTTTTCCTTGAGCACATAAATTTGATCTGATAATAAAGTTTGTCTGTGTCCTTTGTAGCAAGAGATATTACAAAGTGGCATTTTACATAAAAGGATCAGGCAAAAACCAGTTGGGGTTAGTATAGTGACACATGCCTGTATCCCTGCACCAAGACAGAGATTAAGGCAAGAAGATGGAGTTCAAGGCCAGACTAACACAGACGTCTTTCTTTTTATGGGCAATAGACATACACTTTTGATTATGTACTAAAATGTTTAATAGTTTGAATTCTTCGGGAGTATAACCCTGGCACTTCAGAAACCAACCCAATCCTTTCCCTTTCGCTCAAAATGTGCGTCTCGACCTCTAACCCAGTGACTCTCGCTCCCTGAACTAGGGATGATTCCCACTACTCTGCTGGCTTCTATGGGTTCTCGATTAATGTACAAATTGACCGCAATTAAAGATGGACCAGGAACAGAGTCCAGTGGAAAGTGTACAAGGAAGCTAGGTACAGTGTAATTTAATTATCAGAGCTGGAACTTGTCCAGGACTCCACCTGCCATAAAGAAAGTACCCTGGGATCTTTAATGACCACAAGTGGTCAGGATTCTGGTTTTACAGTTTGTCCAATTAATTACCAAGCACATCTTCAGCTAGAGCATTAGGTAAAGGAACTGGGGAATCCACTCTGCTAATAAGCAACCTGGGGACTTGTACCAGTTTCCCATGGGATTGTCGAAGGTACATGGATAGGGTGCATGATCACATAAGCACACGCTTAATAAGAAGTACTTCCATTACAGCTAATCAACAAGACATATCTCACTCTTTTCTCCTCCATCCAATTCAGGTGAAACTATCTCTACAGTGCAAGTCAGATTAGGATTGAAAAGTGCTGGAGTCTGGGAAGATTCCAGCATCCATCTCTGCTTTAGTTATGATCAAATGTAGTAGAGTGCCTGGGTTGTTTTGTACACGCCTGCTGCCCTCTGGAGGAAGTCACCATCATATATATAGCTCAGGGTTTCATTCCAAATCTTGAGGTATTCTCCAAAGTGAAATTTCAATATAGAACTTTCAATTTATCATATGTTCTGGTTTCTTCACTTAGTGCCCTCTTCAAAGTAAGGACGGTGGTCCCTACTATTATGAAAACAAAAGTCTGAGAAACTCCTGCTTATGTGCATTTGCCTTAGGGAAAAGCAGACCGGCTCCGTGGTCAAGAGCACTTGGTGCTCTTCCAGGGTCAGTTCCTGGCACCTGTGTCAAGTGACACAGCGCTGTCTGTAACTCCAGCAGAGGCCTCTGTACATGGGTAACTGCATTCACATGCACATACCGGTATGTGTGTTTGGTACACACAAACGCATAATCAGTACATACTTAACTCTTTTCTGCTTTAAGAAGCCTAGCTCCATGGCACCTAGACATCTCTCCATTGGACAGCAATATTACCTCTGAAGTTTATTAAAGGCAGATATTCCCTGGCTCCAGTTCGCATTGATTCCATCACAATGACGCAGTATGGCAACCAGGTGTTTGAAATTTAGTAAGCCCTGAAGGTCAGTCTGTTTTTGAGAGTCAAAACTGTGACCTCCTTTGGAGGTAACAACATGTGATTGTATGATTCTAAGAAGAAAACCATATCAATGCATCATATATAAGCTACACACTATCTTTCTTCCATTTCTGTGTTTATTTTCTTTCACAAATATCTTCTGTTTTAGATCCCATCATTGCAATCATCAAGTTTACTTTCTTTTTCTTCAGGAACCATTGTATAAAATTACTCTGGGATCTTATTAAAATTCAGGCTAATTAACCTGACCGTATTTATTTTCACACTCAGATAATAGGAGTAATTCATGAGAGACGCAACACTTCAGACACAAGGGAAGTTAAGATGCCTATGACGCAAATACAGGCATTAGGAAAAGATTATTGGACAACTTCAAACTAACTGCTACTTTTTCCTGTTACTGTAGCTGATCTCCCAACATAATGTTTTGTTTTTAATTAGGGGAAAAGGAGATGTTTGAAGACATTACAGAAATCTGGTACAATAGCAGCCAGAGTAGAAGAAGGCAGCTTCATCTTGCCAATGCAATTGAGGTTCTTATTCATCTGTAAAATGAGATGCTTGCAGAGCGAGATCTCTCAGCTTCCTTCTTGCTTGCAACTGCCAACAGTCCACGGATGTTAACAAATTTAGTTCTGATAAATGTGCAAAACCAGCAGTCACCTGCTACCTTCAGACACAGAAGGATGACAAGAAGAGCACGTTTCTAGGCCAAATAGCGTGAAGAGTTGCCCAGATTTCTCTCAGTACTAAGGGGTTTTCCAAGTCACAGACTTGTTACTGCAAAAACCTACACAGCCCAAGGCAAACCACAGTGCCTGGACACCCTACAGAAAGAGATTGATAAGATATAAATGAAAAGTTTTGAATGTTGTAAATATAAATCTCTCTTGGCACACTGAGAAGCAATCTAGCATGTCCAGGTTTGGATCATGCTAATGAGACCTAACAAATTACTTCTAAACTTGAACTGCATATGTGTGTGTGCATGTGAGATGCATGCACTTGGGCATGTACATATGTGTTTCTGGGGAATCACACTCAAGACCTTCTACATAGTTGCTGTAGGAAGACCTGCAGCTTGTAATTACCCGCCTACTGGGGTGTGGCCTCTTATACTATATATGCGGACGCAGAACCTGCGTCCCCTCCTTTCTTCCTTCCTCCTTTCCACCAGCTGTTTGTTTGGATTGTGGGATTCAACCAATCAAGCAGAGGATTATGATTTGTGAGTTTACCCCTAAATAAATAACTATCTATTTTTCACTTCTGAGCTAGTGTGGGATTTCTTTCAAATGTCCGTTCATCACTTGGTTTGTTCCACACATAGTAGGTAAGTATTCTTCCACTGAGGTATATAGTCATCCCTTTTATGTATTCATTTATTTTAACTTTTTACTTAGGGCCTCACTAGTTACCCAGTTAGCCTTAAACTCATGCTGTAGCCCAGACAGGATTTTAATCCACAGTTTCCCTTGCATAGCCTCCCAAATAGCTCATTTCCTCTGCTATCAAGTCCAGATACTTCCAAGCCTCAGAGTTATTCCAGTCGTGGTTAGGAGATAAAATACAATCTGAAAATAAAAGGATCTGTCCTTTACAAGTCAGGAATGAGTTTAATAAAGGACAGACGAGCCCTTGAGAAGGAATGTAAAGAGATTTCTTCATTAGAAAGGAACATAAGCTGGGGTGGTATTGTACATAAAACTGAGTAATAACCACATTACCAGCTGAAAAGCCTATCAGAAAGCCGATTATATTAAATGAAACAGTGTCTCCCAAACAGACCCAAATGCATACAAACAAAATCCAGTTGACTTTTCTTACCAGTATACATGATCTTAGGTAGCAATAATTTCTAGGTCCTAGCTTCCTAGACTGTATATTTCTGACTCCCGTACATTCCTGCTCTATGGACTCTAGGACAAGCATCTACTCAGGGCTCTTCTAAAATTTCATAATACTTTGTCTTAAGGCTAATACGAAGGATGCTACCAAGTTTAAAGTGCAGTGTGATGAAAGGATTCTGGGATGCTGAGGAGGAAGAAGCATCTGTATCCTCTCTCCGCCAAACAAAAACTGCACCGCGATGAGACGATGGAACGATGTTGGAGCTCCAGTCTGCTAAGGTTTGCAGCTTCCAAGCCGGGGTGATAAACTGTGATTAAATCTGACCAATCCCAGCCTTGCCTAGCATCCTCACACCCCATCTGATGGCAAGGAGCTGTGCCTATGTTCCTGGAAGCAAGGTCCTCCAAGTGTCAGAAATCTACCCTGGTCATCGGTCTGGGCTTCTGATCTCAGAAGAGACAGCAGCCATTGTTGTTACTTCCCCTTCCTTTGTAGTGAGCCTTCTGCCTCTCTGGAGGGTTTCAAGAGGATCTAATAGGCTGGTGCTTCCCTGCTTCGTCCCCACCCTCTGCCAACCATTTAGATATTCAAGACCAGAACATTCAAAAAGAACTCGATCTGTGATGGAAAACAGACGGCCACTATGGTAATCAGCCTCGTCCACTCAATTTCTTTGATTTCACAGGGCCTCGCAATTAAGAGGTTTCCTTGACTTTTAGAAGAAAATTTAGACTTTGGAGTTTTGAACAGTGTTTGGACTGTTAACGATTATGGGATATGTTAAAGAATAGAGTATCACGATTTAAAGGTGACATTTTAGGGTATCGGGTTGACAAGGGTTGGGCTTGTGACAATTTATCTTGATTGTCAACTTGACAAGATTACTAGGGCCTAGGGAACAAGCCTCAAAGAGTGTCTGTTGGGGCATTTCCAACCAAGTTTGACTGAGGTAGGAAGAGCCTCATTGGGTTTGAGAGATACCAACCCGTGGGCTGGGGTCTCTAGCATCCATTTGTCTCAGCTTCCTGGTAGAGAACGCTGTGGGACTTGGCTGCATAGCTCTGGCTTGATCCCCAACAACCCTAGGACACAGAAACAGAACTGTCTTAAAGACAGTTAAAGCAAGACACGGAGAACTTCAAGAAAATAACAGACGAACAAAACAGAAACATCAGTAAGGAGAAGGAAAAACCTCAGAACAAACCAGAAGGAAGTCTTCAACCTGTAAACCAAAATGTCTAGAAGGAAAAAAATTCACAGGAGAGATTCCATGGCAGAATCGAACAGGAAGAAAACAAAATCTGTTGATTCAAAATGAAGATAGGTGGTATTATTAAGTCTAAGCAGGAAAAAAATAGCTGTGCACATAGGAAAGGCCATAAGGAACCCTTGATATATATATGTGTGTGTGTGTGTGTGTGTGTGTGTGTGTGTGTGTGTGTGTGTGTGTATAAGCAGACCAAAAAACACAAGATAGGACAGAGGGAGAGAGAAAATGCAACAGAACTGGAAATTCATAATTCCTCAAATTTGGTTAAAAAAAACTTCATTACAAACATCCCAGAGGTTTAATTCGCTCCAAATAGCCACACTAAGACACTATAATCAAACCATCCAATAACAAAGAGAAGTGACTCAACACGTACAAGGGACCCTCAACAAAATTATCAGACTACTTCTCATCTGAAATTTGGCAGACCAGGGCTGGTGAGATGGCTCAGTAGGTAAGAGTGCTTTATGGGCAAGCATGAAGACCTGGGTTCAGTGCCCACAGACCATGTACAAGCTATGTGCAGTGGTACCTGCAATCCCAGGGCTCCTACAACAAGACAGAAGGCAGAGCAGGAGACTTACCCAAAGCTCCCAGGCCAGCAAGACTGGAGTGTCCTGTGCAGCAGAAAGAACGAAGGAGACCCTGCCTCAGCAAGACAGAAGGGAGGACCAGCTCTCAAAAGTTGTTCTATGATCTTCAAATGTGCACTGTGGTGGATGTGTGCCTGTGTGCTTGTACACACACGCGCACACACACACACACACACACACACACACACACACACAAATGGTTTCTGGAAAGAATGACCATACTAACACCACACAGAGCTTTTCTTAAGCCCGTGAAAAGCTTTAATGGGTAATTTGTTTTGTAATCTTTTTTTTATTTATTTATTATGTATATAGTGTTCTGGGCACCAGATCTCAGATCTCATTATAATGGGTGTGAGCCATCATGTGGTTGGAATCCTGGGAATTGAACTCAGGACCTCCAGAACAGTAGTCAGTTCTCTTAACCTCTGAGCCATCTCTCCAGCCCTTGTTTTGTAATCTTAAGATTACAAAATTCTAAGATAGTGACTACTGCAGAATACATAAATTCATTTAACACTACCAACTGTGCACTTAAAATGATTAAGATCTCAAAATCCATGGTAAGTATATCTTGCTAGAATAAAAATTTTAAAGACTACAAATAGATATTTGATTTATTCAATTATCTAAGTCAGAAAAGAAAAAGACAGCCTTTCAGAGATGATGATTATGTTTAATGTATGTGACAAAACCCTGTCCCTAAAACAAGTGGGCTCATTTCTGTCCTTTTCTTGACCAACATCTCAGCCTCAGTTAGTGCTAGTGATTGCTTCAAAATATATGACTGGCTGGAGAGATGGCTCAGCAGTGAAGAGCACTAACTGTTCTTCTGGAGGACCAGGGTTCAACTCTCAGCAGCTACATGGCAGCTCACAACTGTTTGAAGCTCCTAGATCGGATAAACATGCCGGCGAAACACCAATGCACAAAAAACAAACATAAATATGACTGTGCAAATTCTCCCATTGGCCATCTTCAGGATTGAGCTGAAACAGAACTGTACAAATTCTGATCCCATGTTTATAAAGTTTTGATATTTTGTTCATCATGGACTTTTTGTTAATACCCTTCTATTTCTAGCGTACCACAGTCACTAGTCTCTTTGTGTGGACTCTCTTCCGCTGTCTTTACACCTCTCCTCCTATCTGTCTAGGCAAGGCCAGTTTTTTCTGGGGTTCTAGTTCAGGTAATTTCTGTGTACACAAATCATCGGCATCATCTATAGTCTCCTGATGGCTACCCGCTTCCTCCTCAGGTCATGCTGCAGGAATAAGAGTCCCCTAATCTGGCCCCCCTCCTCTGTCCCTGCAGGCCAGTTCTTTCCTATTCCTGAACACATTTACTGAAAAATACTCTTCACTTCCTATGAAGTACTTTATCTTGCCAAAACTTAAATCTCTAAATTCATCAGAACGCATAGCCTTGCCCTCCCTGCTATCTGCCTTGTAGCCTGGTACAGAAAGAGAGAGAAAGGCAACAGGAATCTTCTAAGACCCCCATCTCATCTCCACTTCAGCTTCCCCACCCCCAGTCAAAATCTCAATTTTACAATCTCGAGAAAGCCATTCTGGTATATGGACTAATTCCTTGAGCCCCCTCAAATTTCTGCTCTCTACTTTAGCCTGCATACCCCTTACACATATGCGTGATCCACAGAGCCCTTCTCTGGCTTCTTGTTTGCACTAAGCTTCCCTTGCTATGTGCAACTATAAAATTCTATGTCATCTTTTCTTTTAAAGCCTTCACATGCATTATTGTAACTACTCATTCTGTTCGTTTATTTCCCACACTAGATGAGAGTGAGGGGTAGCTTTGTTTCATTCTCTCTCATACATCCAGGCATACACAGGTGCCTAGCACTCACCAGACTAAGTAATTAAATAAGGGAGGGCAGTCAATAAACATCAAACACCATTCAAAGTCTACACAGTCAATGGACAATTGAGCCAATAAACAAAAGGCAGCAGACACAGTTATCACACGTCCAGACATGATTAGGAAGCAACTAATTTGCAAGTCCCACCTTTTCTTAATCCTGGAGTCATTTCTTTTGCAAAATAACCCCATAGTGCTTGTATAACAGGCAGAGAACATTCCGTTTTTGGCTTGGCTATCCTGGAGCCTCTGGGCATCTTGGCAGACCCTACAGGGCCATCTGGCCTTTAGCATCCCTCCTGAAGCTCATTTCTGCTCTTCTGTGATCAAACGCTCTGCCATTGATCTTTTCCAGGATGTAAGGTTGGACCTGCTGTTTCCTGGCTATGGCTGATTGTCAAAGAGTAAGTACCAAATGGCTTTGCACCCCCACGTGGAAGAGGTTCAAGTTTTTCAAATTCTAAAAGTTCACCATAAAGACTTGGGGAGCTCTTCTCAACAGACGTTCGCAGTTCATGAAATGATTGTGCTCATACAGTGAGTAAAAGTAGCAACTGTTGTCTTACTAGACAACAAAAAAGGGGCAAAAAATGTCTAATTCCTGAAGTTCAGCAATAATCACTTTCAGCTTGTCTGTTGAACACTTATGGCTATCTACAAAACAAAGGTCAACAGAATAACGCTAATTAATGTAGAGTTTGGCTCTGAGGAACTTCATTGAAGACAGTGGGAAAAGAAAAACCCTTTCCTGGCTTGGGGAAATCAGGGACTCTTAAAACAACTGGACTCAGACTCTAGCACATAACACGCAGTTTCTTGTCAGAAAAGTGTATCAGAAGACTTAAATTTACTTTGTAAAATATGTTATAACATAAAACAAGAACAAAAGAATTCTGTTAAAAAGCGTGTAGTTAAAAGCCCACCAGAATGCTGGAATCTGCAACATTCCAATGCTTTCTTCCAAGAACCTATCCTTACACGCACTAGCAACAGAGACCCACAAAGGTTAGAATCAGGCTAGGAAATTAACATCATCTATAAAACCATAAAAGCAGCCTCAAGTATCACAGCCTTGTAGAACTGAACGTAGATCTCTGCGAACACTTTGTCTACATCATCAAAAACATGAGCCAGAGACGCACATGCTGCTTAGCATCTGGAGAGGGATCTGTGCATGCTAACCCCACGCCGCACAAGGTCTTCCAACTCGTGTGCTTTTCCAATCCATTCTTCCCAGCCTTCGCCTCTAAATAACAAGATGTGAACCAGCATGTATAAATGCGGGCCAGCTGAGACATCCTGTTAACATGGGATTTGATCCTCCAACTCCACGACCCGCAAAGGGACAAACTCCCACCATGCCGCATGATTCTTTGTTCCCCTCCTTATAATCAAAAATCTACTAGGAAAGTCTGTGTACTAAAAAGTATAACGACAGATACATTTTAGATCTTTTCCCCACAGAGGACAGAGTTACCCTGTGGGGTTTTATTTTTCCCCAGTCTGGCTGATAATTTGGTGCCAGCACCAACTGCTGGTTAGATCATCCAGTCAGCAGGATGGGGCTCGCTGTTCCCTTACTTGTGTGATTTTGGTTCTTGAACATTTAAAATTGCCAACAATCCCAAATGGTGTCTCATTATTTCTCTCCAGTTTGTTTCTATTTAAAGATAAAAACAATCATATTTGAACTAAATTTCAATAAGATACACAAGTGACAAGTCCCTGTAAGACCAGTTGGATACCTGCTTTCAATGAATGAGACAGAGATTTTTTATATCAAACCACAACAGCGGCAAATGCATCTCTATATGATTTATTCATAATCACCTTCAGAAAACCTACATGACTTAGTGAGTGTCACAAAACAATTCTGGGAATTTAAATCAACAATACTAGACCAACACAACTTATCAGTTTTGAACCAGGGTAGAGCACTTGCTTTTAAGAACAAAAACCGCTTCTGTTTTAAATGATTTAATCTTCCTCAAGAAAAAACAAAGGGGTGGGGGTCAAAAATGCAAGACTGTCACATGTGACTTTCTTACTTACAATAGGTCAAGCATCCGGGCTCAGGTTTGTAGCCAGAGGAGATAAAACAACTGTGGATATCTGTGAAAAGAAAAATAATTGGGCAATGTATTTCAAACACCATAAAGACCTTTGAGTGATAAACTGATAGTTATGATACCGAAATATAGATCAGAATCTGGCCTTCCTGCCACTCCCAAGTTCCAGGCTCAGGATTCTATGTCTAACTTCCTTTGCCTTTGTTCCTGATGCGGTATATTGTACAAATTCCCATTACCTAGAAAAGATTTAAAAATCAAGGATTTCAGCTGGGCGTAGTGGCCCACATCTTTCTTTTTATTTATTTACTTATTTTTATTTTTATATGCATTGGTGTTTTTCCATGAGTGTCAGGTCTCTTGGAACTGGAACAGACAATTGTGAACTGCTGTGTGAGTGCTGGGAATTGAACCTGGGTCTTCTGGAAGAGTACTCAGTACCCTTAACTGCTGAGATATCTCTCCATCCTGTGGCCCACATCTTTAATCCAAGCACTCAGCAGATTGCTTGAGGTTGGCCTGGTCTGCATAGTGAGTTCCAGGACAGTCAGGATTACATAGTGAGACCCTGTCATTAATTAAAGAAATAAACAAAGGATTTCTGGTTATTATTTTTAGTTAGCATACAAAGTAATGGGGTTAATCGTGACATTTTCATACATCCTGACATTATACCTGGATTTTAAGTTATTCCCCACCACACTTCCTTATCCCCAAACTCCTTTTTGTAGGTCCCCTTCATCTTCATCTGCCTGTATCATTGCACATGGTCTATAATCTCCTCTTCTCCACTCTCTCTTCTACACATATGTGTGTCTGTGTATATGTATATACAGATACATATATAAATGGAATTTAGGTTTCTTGCGAGAAAACTGCATGGGAAGTGTGTCCCTGCAGACCTCCCCTTGTAGAAGTCTGTAAATGAGCGGAGCACGTGACACATTGTTGCAGTCCTAGCATTTAGAAGGCAGAGATAGGAGGATCAGGAGTTCAAAGCTAACCTTGTCTGAGTTAGAGGTCCCTCTGGACTACATAAGAGCCTGTCTCAAAACAAGTCTCTAAATCTCTCTACTGGCTTTTTATTGATATTTTTAAATGCATAATAAATATGAATAATCATTTCCACATTTGTCAAAATCCAAGTTTTACTATAAGAAAATGTAAACATCCTAGATAGAAAAGAATAGGAAAAAAAAGAAAATGTAAACAAAAATAGAATTTTACTGAAATATATCAAAATGCAAATCTGCTAAAATCCATCAACCATGAGGATTTTCACCCTGTAAGAATAACTGGTACCTAAAATGTGTCTTTGACTAGAAATTGCATCCAGAACATCCACGCCAGAGCTTCAGCTCCTGCTTGCAGTATCCTGCATCCCTGAATGAAGGTGTCTCTGGCCACACTAGATGCTTACATATGCAGTATCCTGCATCCCTAAATGAAGGTGTCTCTGGCCACACTAGATGCTTACATATGCAGTATCCTGCATCCCTGAATGAAGGTGTCTCTGGGCACACTAGATGCTTACATATGCAGTATCCTGCATCCCTGAATGAAGGTGTCTCTGGCCACACTAGATGCTTACATATGCAGTATCCTGCATCCCTGAATGAAGGTGTCTCTGGCCACACTAGATGCTTACATATGCAGTATCCTGCATCCCTGAATGAAGGTGTCTCTGGCCACACTAGATGCTTACATATGCAGTATCCTGCATCCCTGAATGAAGGTGTCTCTGGGCACACTAGATGCTTACATATGCAGTATCCTGCATCCCTGAATGAAGGTGTCTCTGGCCATACTAGATGGTTACATATGCAGGCCACTAAAGGGCCTCAAAGACACGATAGCCATTGTACAAATGCAGGAAAAATAAATGTGCAGGTTGCTTAGTTTTTATTACAGGTATTATTTTGTTTAGGAGAAGCAAGCCTGCACAATGCATGCACATATAGGAACAAGCACAAAGTCAGGAGAGAGGACGCGCTGTATTACACAAAGCCTATGTCCTTTGGGTTTTGTTTTCATGAAAGAAATGAGAATTCAGAGAATAATACTATGAGCGGGACATGGCCTCACTGCTGGCTACATGAGAATTTGGGCCTTCACCAACACAGCCCCCTCAGTTCAACCACAGGATTAATGCATTCTAGAGGCTTTGAAAATCTTCCATCAATGAGAACAGTCTGTTGTGTGAATTCCCTTGTTTTCAGCATTCCCACTCGGTCCCTCTTCCTCTGTCTCTCTGGCTATGACTGTCCCAGTAACTATTTTGTCTTAGAGGAATCATTCAAAATAAGTCATTTCTAACACTGTTTTTCCAAGTGTGGGAGAAAAGTCACTCTGAGGAGATTCTACAACTTAAGCCCTAACATTCTACCTTCATCCCTAGCAAGAAAGAAAGCTTGTCTCTTTCAGTGGCATCTATGTTTGTCTGACTAAATAATACTACCAAAAAAGTATAATGACCTCCTGCTACCTTTATCTGTGTAAAAGCTTCTACTTGTTAAATAAAAGTCCTTCATTTAGGGGCATTTTTTGTTTGTTTGTCTATATTTTTTGAGACAGAGTATTTGCAGCCTTGACTGGCCTAAGGCTTGCTCCGTAGACCAGGCTGACCTCAAACTCACAGAGATCCTCTTGCCCCTGCCTCCTGAGTGCTGGCATTAAAGGCGTGTGCTGCCATGCCCAGATAATTTGGGGATACATTAGAGACTGAAAACACCTCATGAATGCCACAGGCATATTCAAACAAGTATAAGAACAGACTAATTTAAATTGTATTGAATGTCAGTGGAATTATTCAAGTTATCCTTATAGGCTGTATTTCAGGATAATCCTTACAGCCCATTATTAATGATAATCTTGGAAGATGTTAATTAATCTAGAATATAGAATTGCCTTGAGTTAATAAAGAATTCTCAGCACATCAAAAAGTCCATCTGGCCTGTGAAAGAGGAATAAGTTATTTCCCAGCAATCCCTTCCCCTTTTCTTCTTGAACACAGGAGTGGGAGGTCAGTTGAGACAGAAGTAGATCCATCTGCAGCCAGCTCTGCTACCAAAGCAAGAAGTGTGCCTTCCGCTAAACTAATGACTATTTGTTACAACAAAGATGTTTGCCATATGCCCTGGCACCGCAGAATAAGCCTTACACAGTTATTTCACTTAGCACTCAAAATGACTCTGTAGACGCTATAAAGAACGAGACTCAGGGGAAGATTTTTTTATTTACAATTATTCCTACAATATATTTTGATTATGTCCCCCACCACCACCTGCCCAAGAGACTCAGAGAGGTTTTTTGTTTGTTTTTAAGTCTTAGAAAATAATGTGTGTATCTAGAAAAGAATGGTGGACTTTAAGTTCTTACCCCTAAGCCCCATACCCTTGCTGTCCCTAAACACTAGATCTTTAACAAGCCATTTTTAAAATCCTATCTTCAATCATTATTTCAGAGCCCATAACTGTCCTCTGTCTCCCTACACTGCTGTGCCTTTAAGTTCAAGGATCAATCCATTTCCTTCAACACCAGTCAAAGAATTGGATCGTGGAGTAATCAGAATTCGGAATTAATAATGTAATTTTAAGAGGAAGTAAAGCAAAGGTTGAAAGAGAAGGGAATTTAAAGTGTCTATTTGGCTTATCATTGGAAAAGGGCACGTTTCTTGAGGCATAATGGCTTTTAAATCTCTGGTGGGGGTGCATGTATGTGAGAGCGTGCCACAGTACATGTATGCCACAGAGCACATGCAGAGATCAGAAGACAACCTTGGGTGCTTCATTTTTGACCTTGTTTGAGACGGGTTATTTGTCAGCTGATGCATGTGCCAGGCTGGCTGAGCTGGGAGCTTTAGGGACTCTCCACTCTCTTGTTCTAGGGCACCGGGGGTGCAGATGCTGCTGCTGTATCTAACTTTACATAAGTTCCATGGACCCAAGGTCAGGTTCTCATGGCTGAGCAGCAAGGGCTGTACCCATTCAGCCATGCTCCCTGTCAAATACGGTCTTTATAGTAGTTACAAATGAATCACGTTTGAACATAGGAACGTTGAAAAACTTAAGTATGAATGGAGAAATCAAGTTGAAATATGTCATATGGCAAATGATACCATGCATTTAAGTTTTAAATACATAAGATAATGGTGCATAATGATATGGATATAGCCATTCATATAAAACATATTAAAGTACTGATGGGTAGGGAAAGTCCACATTAGGAATGAATTGCTATTTATGGGGCAATTAAAGAGTTACAGCTCAAATAAGTAAACAAAGAACATTGGCTATGCACTAATGTATTGATTTAAAAATATTAAGTATGGCCTGGAAAGATGGTGCAGTAGCTGCTCTTGCAGAAGACCTGGGTTCAGTTTCCCGCACCCACATGGTGGCTTACAAGCACCCATAACTACAGTTCTGGGAGATTTGACAGCCCCTTCTGACCTCCATGGACATCAAGCACACATGTGGTGGGCACACATACAAAACATTCAAACACCTAAAATAAAATCAATAAATCTTTAAAAAACAAAATTAGTAAGGAATACGGCAAAAGTTTCCCTTTGTACAGTATAGGTGGCATTTAGGAGGCATCAGTCTCCAGCAGTTCTGGAATGTTTGAAGTGTTTTCTTTCAGCTCAATTTTCTGCTCTTTAATGAAGATGTATAGATAGATGATATATACATACATTCATACATTCATATATGTATATTCACACATTGAACATGGAGAGAGACTGACAGAAGAGTCCCGTATGCTCACCACTGACCACTGCACATCGTGAGGGTGGTGCAGTTTGGTGGCTGTTGTTAACAGTCTAGTTAGGGAACGGGGAGATAGCAAAGTAATGATGAGAACGGGTGAAAGGAGATGCTGAAGGTATGCCATGTCCTTATGGGTGGTGAGCCATTTGCAAATAGTGTTTGAAGCTTGAACTGTGACAGCTAGCCGCAAGTTGAGCATCATAGCTAAGTAGGAGCTAAGAGTTAGATAAACCCAAGTGTTGTTGGTTATTTTTTATTATTTTACTCTTTGAGAGGTGGGCACCACCCAGATCCCAAATAAATCATGCATAGAGTCTTATTCTTTCTTAAGCCAGCCTTAGCTTGGCTTATTTCTAGCCAACTTTTCTTAACTTAAATTACCCCATCTACCTTTTGCCTCTGGGCTTTTATCTTTCTCTATTTCTGTATACTTTCTTTACTTCTTACTCCGTGGCTGGCTGTGTAGCTGGGTGGCTGACCCCTGATGTCCTTCTCTCCTTGTTTTATCTTGCCCCTTCTTCTCTTCATCCCAGATTTCTCTCCCTCTCTCTCTTTTTTTTAATTCTCTCTGCCTGCCAGCCCTGCCTAACCTTTCTCCTGCCTTGCTATTGGCCCTTCATCTCTTTATTAGACCATCAGGTGTTTCAGACAGGCAAAGTAACACAGCTTCACAGAGTTAAACAAATGCAACATAAAAGAATGCAACACATCTTTACATCATTAAAACAAATGTTCCACAGCATAAACAAATGGAACACATCTTAATATTCTACAGCACCCAAGGAGAATAAGAAGACCCACACCCCTGCATCCCAGATCTCCATTTAATCTATTGGAATAGACTGCAATTACTTGACATTGCAGATCATCCTGAGAAAAAAAAATGAACTCTAACCCCAATTCGTTTTCACATATCTGATTAACTGAAGAAATCCCAAATAAGCTATAGATAAAGAGCAACAACGGAACATTTATCAAAGGGAGCAAGGAGCCTGGTATAGTAAATTTGGCAGGAGGATCTAAGGGTTACAGCCAGTGAAGTCAGTGTCTGGGAATTCCAGCAGGATGTTTGAGCTCTAGGTATATGAACTAATCGCTGTCTCACAACCTGGAACATGTAGGACCCAAGCCTTCCCACCACTCACAGAAAGGAAGAAACACTGTTGTTTTCAAATACGAAACCGGCCCAGGTGTTAGCAGGGATACCAAATGAGAGACAGCGCTGGTGGGAGCAAAACCTGAGTGTGCTGGACTCAAGCGAGTGGAAGAACAGAATTCCAACCAGATCAGGGCTGCCCATTAGTTCGGGCTGCCGCTAGGAGCCATGGCCTTCATCTCGGAAGCAGCCGCTGTGTCTTGTGCTTTAAGGTTAACAAATCCTGTCCTCAGACCCTTCATCATCATCATCATCATCATAAGCTAGAAGGAAGAGGCAGCCTTTTCCCACTTTGCAGAAGCGTGGCTGGTTGAGGTGCCAGAGCCAAGGACTGAGGTAGGGCAGAGGAGGAGGCAGTGTGAAAAGCCAGCACCCACGCAGCCGCAGTGGGGTTCAGGCTGGTAGCGGCTTCCTCTGAAATCTGCAGCTGCAGGGCTGGCAGCTGTGGCCACTGGCTTTGGAAGAGACACGCGGTGAGTTACAGCATAGGCTGCATCCATACACAGGGGCAACGTGTGAGAATGTCCACACACAGGAGGGAGAGACCTCGTCACGGTGGGTGGAGACCAGAGCCGGGGAGACACCAATGTGTTTGTGCTCTCAGGATGGGAGAGGTCAAGGTACTCCGATCATGGCAGTTTGCCGCTGTGAATGATGGTGTTTATGAAAGACCTAGAACTTCAAAGTTAAAGAAAGGAACGGAGGGGGCATTGCCAGAAACTACAGATGATCCATGGTCTCTTATAAATACTCTGTGATGGCATGTCTTCTATTATAACCAATGATAAATGGGTCATACGCCAGCGTGGTTGTAAGAGAAACTTTATGATGTAACTAGAATTTTATCCTACAGATAAAAAACCACATAAGGAGAGTGACAGACTGCTCAGAGCAGAAGCCACTAAGCTTATAAATCCAGGTGAGACCAGGAGGACCTGGGCAGTGACCTCACTAATCCCAGAGTTGGCCTTAAATCTACAACTGCTCCCACTGGGCGCATAAATCCGTCAGCACAAGCAATCTCCAAAATAACTGAAATGAGAATGGCAGGCCACAGGAAACCTCCCGGCGATCTGTTTGACGCACTGCTGGTAATTGTCCAGCCACTTTTGTGACATCTAGGAACCTGAAAATCCTCACCCTATTGCAGAGCACCCACATCGAGGAGCATCCAGGAATGGGCTCGTGGGAGACTCAGGTGCACCTCGCTTACCTAGACTTCTTGTCCATCTCAGGAATCATGCTGTCTTCCCTGAGAGAGCCCTCTCTGGCTGAAGGGCTCCCATCAGCTGACCTCTAGAAGAGCAGCAGAGGGCAAGTACAAGCTGACCCGGCTGTCTCAGCACTGTCTCCTGACAAGGGCATAGGGGACACATGGGCTGTCTCCACTGTCCTGAGTCATGCACAGGTGTAAACATAGAAGCGTCACAGTGAAGGATCACATGGGGACCAGGAAAGACGCACGCATGCTGCAGTCCCGCTGTCAAGGTAACAGCTATCTTGGATTCCTGGCAACAGGATCCTGCCAGGCCAGCCCTCAGAGACACTAAGGGATTAAAAGACTCTCCCACTGGAGAGGTCACTGCCCTCCAAAGGGCTGGTCAATACATTTGTCCCTTCAGAGTGGAGCGTTGCTGGCAGCGTATAGCACACTGTCAGCATTTTTCTACTGTGAATGACACAGCCCCACAGTCCTTATATTTCCTTTCCTCCTGCTTCCAGTAAACACTTGCTACTCACAGGGGAGTCTGTCTCCAGTCAGTGACAACTGATAACTTGCTGGCATCCTGGCCTTCATGAAAAGTGATCCATAAAAGAAATCGAAGCACTTCCTTCTAGTAATTAAAATCCTGTTATCATGGTATTTGAGGGTTTAAAGACACTTGAAGGTCATCCTGACTACAAAACTTTGAATGAAGTAGCGTGCCTGATGTTCAAAGCAAGAAAGGACACATTCTTTTGCTCAGACACAGGTGTTCTTCCTCGGCTGCACACGTCCTGTGCATGTCTCTGAGGAAGATGACAGGCTTGCACGAGGAGACTCTGGCTCCCAGAAGGACCCCAACTGCCCTTTCTTCATCTCACAAGTAAAAATGGTCCCAGGTATTTTGGCTGCTGGACAGCAAATGTTTTCTGGCTCTCTGAGATGACTCAGAGACTCTAAGCCATGCCATAGGAACACCCATGAATAATCAAAGAATAAACACCATGTCACGATTCCATACCTAAGTGGGAAATTGCTACAGAAGACAAAGCCCAGATACGGAAAATAAGGCTGAAAATGTTCACACAGGTGATAGAGATGGTGGCTAGGAAGCCCCAAGAAGGCAAAGAAGGCACAGGGCATGCTGAGTGGTACCCAGGCTCTGGCTTGAAGGAAAGAGAAAAAAGTAAGAAAATGAGCCAGCTGGTTTCAGCTGCATGCCAAGCTAAT